>JAHLJT010009436.1:47271000-47300380 GCA_031308135.1 Acheta domesticus
GACCCCAATTAAGAGGGAGCCTGAGGCAATTTGCACCAATTGCTCTACCCTCTGGACACCACTGTGCATAACGATGCAATCTATAAACCAGTTCTAGAAGTCCGTCCCGAACCCATTCCCCAAGGCGCGAGCCTCATCCCCACTCCCTTTCCCTCCCCACCCCTCCTCATCCCAAGTGACCACGCCCCTGCCACCTCCCTGGCCGCAACGGGGAAAGGGAAAGGGGAGGGGAGGTTTGCGGTGCACTGCCAGCGATGCGATTCCGCCTAGATAATTGACGTCGATTAATTAGGTGATAATGGAGTACGGGCGATATTTTAAAATCCGCCCCACCGTCATCCACCCCGTCCGCCCATCCCTCATCCGGGACATGGAAATTCGCGGCTCTTTATGCAATTAATGTCCCGTCGAACAGCGGGAATAACCGGATTAAGTATATGCAAATTCGCCTAATGCTCGTGCGCACCGCACTGCCTTTGAGCCTCCAAATGAGAGAAACATATCCAATTTCGGCGATGTAAGGAAATGTGTCAGCGCTTTCCGTTAATGTTGGAGGGCGCGCCAGTCGTTCACCCTAAGCGAGGGTGTTGTGTCGTCACTTGGAGATTCACGCGTGAGGAGTAAGGGGGAGGGAGATCGATAATTCACAACCGATTCAGGGTTTTGCCACGCTGGCATTACGGTTTCGACATCCACTGAACGAAAGGGGGTAGGATACGACGTTTCGATGCAATTTATGGTGTCTAAAGCTAATCAAATTTTGTTTGCAAATTTCTGACAAGTGTCGATCAGCGGATAATGCTGTCTCAAATATGTAAGGTAATATAAAAAGTTGTATTTAATGTGTACAGCAAGTACGTTAATCATGGATAACCATAGTAGGCATTTTCATGAGATGATAAAACATAGCAGGGGGTAGAAATGCTGACCATTCTAATACCTTTAATGAGTTTATAATGGGTTGGTCATGGCTTGATCGAACTCACAATCGTAAAACACACCACGCATGTTACGAACTAACGAATATATACATTTATTTATTTTATTATTTGTTTATTTCATTCTGTTCTACGTGTACAGCTATTGCGAAACGATCTACACGTTAAGATACGTGGATAGTTACATCGAAATCCCAAACACATAGTAGTTTATCTCGCTCAAAACTTTCAGAAGCAACTACACATCTGATGGAGAAGGGTTACACGCAAACAGACGAGATCGAAAACCTACGATTTTGTAAACACGGAAAAACGCCACCGGAAAACGAATATGGGTTTCGAGTGTTGACAGATCTACGGAGAGCAGTGCTTTGTTTCACCGCAAACATACCAAACAAGTCAGAATCGAAGCGCGAGCCGCGTGCTCTCAGAGCGCTATCAGTTATTCCGGAATGGGAGTTCATTTGTCACCTAAACACTACACTTTGTCCGGCCCTTCCTGTACCTCATTAGTATTGAATTCGTTGGCGCGGCGCGGTCGGGCGAACGGGACGCGCTAACAAGCGGAAGCGCTGGGAAACAGCGCGAGCCAACGCTACTCGGCGAACGCGCGTGTATCATGCACTGGCCACAAACTGTCCAACAACTATACAGTTTGGTGGTTACCTGACGTGTCACGGTTGGCGTCTTGTGGTGGCGAAAGTGCCAACTGAATTCGGCAGAAGAAAAGTACCGTGCGTGGACTGGACTATGTAACGATCTCAGAACCTAAGAGAAGGCGAATTGCAACGAAAAACAGCCAAGTCTGCGTAGCATTAGCGGATTCACGGGGGGGGGGGGCATGGGGGCCATGGCCTTCCTAAAATGCCACATAACCACATTTTTTTTTGCACGTGAATAGGCCGCCTTGGAGCACGCGTGCATGCATCCTGCATTTACCGGGACTCAATTTCATTATCTCGCTAGCAGGTACATGTAATTTTTATTAAGGGATCAGCATTTAACTGGATCCAATTTTATCCACCAGGGTTCTTAGCCCTGGGGATATGGAAGATGAAATGATGATGATAATGAAGGGTAAAAGGACGACACAACAGACAAACATAAACACAAACACACCTAGGTCCGAGGCAGGACTCGAACCAGCGATCCTTCCGTCCGAGTTCGCCACGGCACGACTGCCTGAGTGATCTCGGCTATCGGCAATAATAATAATCATAATAATAATAATGATAAGAATTATAATAATGATAATAATAATGATAATAATGATGATGATAATAATAATGATAATGATGATGATGATGATAATAATAATAATAATAATAATAATAATAAATAATAATAATAATAATAATAATAATAATAATAACTATATTTTACGAATTTGATAATTTGGTGTCAGTTCTTTGAATGGGGCATGTCAAACAAAGCGGAAGTAAACGAGTGGACCGTTACCCTAATGATATGCAGGAGGTACGCGTCAGCCACAAAAGCAGAACAATATTCCTCCGTAGCGTTATGGCTAGTGTGATTACCTCAGTTCTTACTTTTGGTAATTTGGATATGAGTGACGCCTAAACCCAGTGGACGTAAAGTACATTAAAGTAGAAAAACCGCATAGTCAAAAAAATATTTTACCCGTTTGACTCTCTCAGCCTCACCACCCAACTCAACGCAACTTGCTTAGAAATCCCCTCGAAACTCATGACGATATTGGTAACACTAATCGCAACTGTTGCATTTGCACTCTTGAGAACTTTGCGAATCTACAAGATTCTTTTAGACTTCCTTGTCGTTTTTCAAATATAAAATAAACGTGGGTATTTTACTCTTTTAATTCTGTCAGAATTTTCAGAAAGAGAAGACGGCTACAACTCGGTAAGTCTACACAAGCTTGTGACGCAAGCCGAGCATTCTTCTTCATATGAAATATCAAGAAGTGTACGTCAGTACGTGGACCACAACGGAAATAATGCTAATTGTGTATTTCTTTATCAAATCTGGTACTACAATGTGGTCGCAAGCGGTGGCCAAACTGCGAGAGAGGGTTCAGGTACTCGAGCATTGTTCCTGCTCACCAACTCCGCTTAACATTCGCTTTGTCTGGGTACAGGGTCTTTAAAAATTAGAAAAGTATTTTTCACACAAAAGTACACATCAAATGAGCGGGCACGTGAGATTTCGCTCTCATTTCGCGTCATACCTCGCACATGTCCGAGGCTCCCTCCGTGGATCATGGGCAGCGGAAGTAGGTCGCAGTGCGTTTGCGTGCGTGAGCGTGTCGTGTGTGCGTGAGCGTGCAGCCCCGGAGGGCCCGCGTGCCGTCCCGTGGGCGGCGCGGTGGACCCTTTGAGACTCGGCGCGGGGCGGCGCAACGGTTTCCACAATACACGCGCGCCCGCCCGCGCCGCCCCGCGGTAACAATAAAGTAATTTATCTCCGGAGGCGCGAGGGCGCTATTGTGGGCGACACTTGCCCTCGGCCTACGCCCCCTCGTCTGGCCGCCCGCCCGCCCGCCCGCCTGCCCGATCCAATCGCCCGCGCGCCCAACCCGCCCGCGCTGCTCCTCTCGTCTCTCCCATCAGACCCGACCCACCCGCCGCGCATCCCGCCGTTCTTTCGCCTGTTACCGACCGTCCGTCCCCGACCGTCCGTCCCCGTCCATCCGTCCGTCCCCGTCCGTCCCCGTCCGTCCCCGTCCGTCCGTCCCCGTCCGTCCGTCCCCGTCCGTCCGTCCCCGTCCGTCCGTCCCCGTCCGTCCGTCCCCGTCCGTCCGTCCCCGTCCGTCCGTCCCCGTCCGTCCGTCCCCGTCCGTCCGTCCCCGTCCGTCCGTCCCCGTCCGTCCGTCCCGTCCGTCCGTCCCCCGTCCGTCCGTCCCCGTCCGTCCGTCCCCGTCCGTCCGTCCCCGTCCGTCCGTCCCACCAGACCGACTTGCGCACTCAACCTACCGCCTACATTGCCCGTCCATCCGCTCGTGTTACCCATCCTGCCTTCCTCCTCTCTCTCAGCCCCAACCCAGCGGCCTCCCCCCCCCCTGCATGCATACCCGCCCGTCAACGTTCTCCGGACCCACCGCTCTCGTACGTCTCCCCTGTAAAGCGGAACGCGTGAAAGGTGGTCTCCGGATTACACAGCTTGAGGGCCTCGCCGAGGACAGATGGTCGGCTGAGAGAAGACGGCTGGAACGGACTTGATTTTAACTGTGGGATTGCCTCGCAGAAAGAAACATACTCGAGATACCTAAAGAGACAGAGCGGGGCTTACCCTGAACTAATCCATACAGAACTTGTTTACGAAAAAATAATAGAATGTTTTCGCAGTGGACGATTTGAGACTGAAATATCTCAGGTATACTCCGAAGATTTCGCCAAAAAGGGATAAAATTGACATTTCGTTTTTGACATTTTATTACTGATTATTCTGAGAAAAAAATGGAGTACAATTTGGTGTTACAGATCAATGGACCAACGACAATAGTAAAATGTATATGCCTTTATTTCTTGGGAAGTATTATGAAACCGTAACACAGATATTGATAGCGAATTCTTGTGACAAACCTCTAATGATGTTTTTCTTGTTGAAAGAATTAATATAAACACTATATTTAAAATATATTTTACGTATGCAATAATTGTATTAGAAATTTACTTTTTAATTTTCTTCTATTTTATGTCTAAGATATGCAGTATTTTCTTATACTCGTATTAAAGATAAGCAATTTAACACATTCCCTCCAGACAGTACATACTTAAAACCATTTTAAAGGATATGTGGGAGTGCAAACGTTCTGAAGCTAAATGAATGAATAAACGGATGAACGAGTGAAGTGAATTAGCAGGTGAATGAGAATACATGAATGTGAATGAATGAAGGTGGTGAATGAATTAGTGAATAAAACATATCCTTTTGGGAGCTTCTTCAAATTGTGTAGATTCCGCATGTTTGTCTTGAGCTATGTGTGCCCGAAGGCAGTCAGACAGCATGTACATGCAACGGGTAATGGTATTCCTCATCCTCCATCAGACGCAGACAGATCGATTAGCCCTTCATCTCTATAGAGATAAACAGACCGAACTAAGCACATCAGCTACATAATTGAGCTGACCACTGACTGGGTCTGATAACTGAGCAGCTTCTGCTAGTTCTAGATGCAAATTGCTTACAAGAAGACTATTAATATACGGTAATTTGTAACTCATATTAGCAATAAATGATAGTTTCAACTTCAAAAAGCCGTCAAAAATGCTGCAAATTATTACTTTTCTTGAAAAACGACATTTATTCGTTGTAATTTCATCAAATAATGCTCGGAAAAAATTTAACACGAAACACCACTTACATCTTTAATTTAATACTATTTGCACAAACATTTGAAAAAGACACCTGAAGAAAAAAACAACAAAAATTGATTAATTTCTTCTTTACTAAGAGGTTTCTGCTGAGAATTTTTCAAAACTTTTGCGAACATATGCAACATATATTACATACGTATAATGTAATTAGTCGCTACATTGGAGGCAAACACTCGCCACAGATAGATATCATTACATAGACACAACATTATTAATCCATTTTCGTGATATACATGTTTCAAAGTTATTTTCCGTACGTAAAATATCAGTTTACAAATTTTTAGGAAGATAAATTGTGTTAAAAATAATACCTTACTATCCGAATTCTTAATAAAGGGCGGCGCTCATCTATGATCCACGTTACTTCAACCACAATCCTACATTCTTATAAAAGAGTTCTCACAATTCGCAAAAGAGGTATGTTCTAATATCATGCGTGCATTTCTACGTTCCTTGAGTAATGTCTATGTTGAAACTACATTCTCATGAGTGCTTGGGTACGATAATAAAGCTTGCGAAACCCCATCATTCTTAACCACTCTGCCGTCGACCCATCCCTGCTTCACCGCCACCAGTTTCTCCGCCGCCGCCGCCGCCGTCACTGACTCAAATACTGCTACTCCGCCATCACCACCGTCTCATACACTGCCCCAGTCTCAGTCATCACCATTGCCTTCGGCCACTGCTAACGCATCTTCTCAGCACCTCAACCATCACCACCGTCTCAGCCTCTGCCATTGTCTGTCACCACCACCGTCTCAGTCACCCGCCACCGTCTCAGCCACCGCCACCGTCTCAGCCACCGCCACCGTCTCAGCCACTGCCATCGTCTCAGACACCGCCACCGTCTCAGCCGCCACAGCCATCGTCTCAGTCCCCGACTCCGCCTCCATCATCGCCATTACCATCTCAGTCACCACCGCTGCCTCAGCCACTGCCACCGCCTCAGTCATCGTCACCACCGCCTCAGTCATTGCCACCGCCTCTATCACCGCCACCGTCTCAGTCCACCACCACCACACCAGCCACTGTTACCATCTCAGTCACTGCCACCGCCTCAGCCGCCACCGCCATCTCAACCACCGCCATCAGCAGCACCGGTCCCACGGCCACCTTCCGCGCGCGGCCCCGCCTTCCAGGCGACGGCGCGGCGTGTCGTCGTCGCAGAGATGCTTCTCACGTGTGCGGCCGCGCAGGGCCTCCCCGCACCCGCGCGTCTCCATTGTATTCTCTCGCGCGTCGCGCTCGCCGCCCCGGCTCCGCACAGCGCTGCGCCGCGCCGCGCCGCGCCGCGCTTCTTTTTACCGCACGATTTACGAGCGCGCCGAGGCTCCCGCAGCGCCGCCGGCGGCCGCGCCGAGTAAATAAATACCCGTCAATCGGGAAGCTCAGCTCGCCTCACCGCTCCGCACCCACTTCCTGATTGGCACACAATCCGCTCGAAGGTCGGGTCGGGTGGGGGGTTGGAAGAGGATGAGGTGTTGGTGGATGGGAATGAAGAGGAACAGGATTCGGGGAGAGAGTACCAGGGAAGGGAAAGGGGACGGGAAGGAGGACGGGGTAGGGGGACGGGGTAGGGGGACGGGGTAGGGGGACGGGGTAGGGGGACGGGTAGGGGGACGGGGTAGGGGGACGGGGTAGGGGGACGGGGATAGGGGGACGGGGTAGGGACGGGGTAGGGGGACGGGGTAGGGGACAGGGTAGGGGGACGGGGTAGGGGGACGGGTAGGGGGACGGGGTTAGGGGGACGGGGTTAGGGGGACGGGGTTAGGGGGACGGGGTAGGGGGACGGGGTAGGGGGACGGGGTAGGGGGACGGGGTAGGGGGACGGGGTAGGGGGACGGGGGTAGGGGGACGGGGGTAGGGGGACGGGGTAGGGGGACGGGGTAGGGGGACGGGGTAGGGGGACGGGGTAGGGGGACGGGGTAGGGGGACGGGGTAGGGGGACGGGGGTAGGGGGACGGGATAGGGGAACAGGGTAGGGGGACATGGTAGGGGAAGGGGTACGGGAAGGGGGGACGGGGAAGGAGGAGGTATAGGACCACGGCTGGCAGGGAGAAGAGGGAGAGGAAATTATAGACAAGGAGACGAACGCGGGAGAAGACGGAATCGGGAACAGGGGGATGGGTCAGGGGACCACGGTGTCAGGGGACGTACGATGTTAGGGGACAGGGTAAGGGAAACGGCCGGCGAGGATAGAGATATGAGACGGGGTTGGGGAACGGGGCCAGGAGGAGTGGAAGCAGCGGATACGCCGGAGGGGAGCAGGTGAACAGAAACGGGAGACGGGGAACAGCGGGATATGAAGTCGGAGGGCATGCGAACAGCGGGGCGACTCCAATGCGCTCCGGGGCGGCGGGAAATCGAGACGTCCCCACGTGATGTAGGAGATGCTCTCCGGCGAGATTCATTGCTGCCCGCGCGTATACGTCAAGGGCATTTCCATGCTATCGCGGGATATGATCGCGATACGCATCTCCCGAGATGGGGAACGCTCTGTTTGATCTGCGGGCAGAAGGACAGGTGCTTCGATGGGCCACGGCACTCGCGGCCCGGCCAGCGCCGTTCGCCTCGTTGGAGTGAGTTGTCGAAGCAAGGCTTCCGTCGCCCGAGGCGCCGCGAAGAGTTATCTACTTGTTTGTTCTGCTGCAGACGCTTCATATTTATGCGGCGCGGCCTGCGGAGATCCTCAAGCGCAATAATGTCTTTCATCTCGAATATCCTTTCAGACAGAATTGTATACATTATAGTTATGGTAATAATATCAAACAAGATTTTGTGAAAAGTCTTCTTCTGAAATAATGCAGGAAGAACAGTAATTTACACAAGTGTCGTAAAATGAGAGTTTTCGTTGTTTTTGTTGAAAATATCCATGTCAGTATTTTAAATTCAACATTTGAATATGTGGTATAACGTAAGTTCTGATATCCAAAAGTAATAAATTGTCATTTGTAAAAAGGGAAAGTAGGGCATTACTCTAAATAGTATCAACTTTCTTCGAAGTATGTATCAGAATATAAAATTAATACTTTCCTGAATTTGCTATTTTGATTTTAAGTTTATATCTCAATAAGTACAATTCGTAATATAGCCCAGATATTTTGAAAGGATGATGTAGCCATCGATTTCAAAACTTAGATGTAGTGTAGTATGTACGAGCGTTTAGAATTATTACAAGAACTTGTTAGATGTTTGTTGCTTTTCACACACTTTTTCGTGTTTTTTTTTCTCGCCTTGAAACTTACTGACAGCTGAAGGAGACATATTTATCCAATTAATTGTTTATAAATTCATGATACCGCACAATAAGTAATACAAAGAAAAACAGATGAATTAGTTAAATGTATTTGTCTCCACTACATTCGTAAAATTAGAAATTATACAGATGTCGATGCATAGGTAAATAACATGAAGTATTATGGATGTATCTTATTTTGAACAAACAAAAGTGCGTTCTCATTCCATAGTGTATTTACAGTACATTAATTGGTTCTAAAATTATAGAGTAGTTATTAACGAAACGAGTGAATAAAGTAGGTATAATTGCATGAGTGGAATGTTCAAGAAAACGAGCGACGATAGGAGCGAGTTTTCTTATTTACAACGAGTGCAATAATACCCCATTATCCACATGTTACGTTCAATATTTTTTCGTTTCCATTTAAGAATAATTTTAATTTTGAGAAATTCAAGCACATCTTTTCATTCGAGGCATATATCTGATGACTTTTGCTTAAGAAAAATATGTATTTTAATGGGTCTTGCATTGCGTTTGTTTACTAGAAATATTTGCAAATGGGAGATACAGAACATATTGTGGAAAAAATATTAGAAGAAGCTGACAGTCTTGAAACATTACTTCCCACTAAAAGTAAAGACAGATGTGAGAGAGAATACAACAAGCATAAATATTGACAAATAAGCAAAAAACTAGTCGCTTCTGACACAGGTTTGCTATTGCGTACTTTTTAGAAAGGGCAAACACTACTGACATTTACATTTTTTACATGTGTAATCCTAAGACCAAATGTTTTACACGTAAAGCATTTAACTTATTAATGTTAAGTATTTTATGGTGTTCCATTAGTCAGATAGCTTAGCGTTTACTTCGCCAATTTAGTTTTATTTATTCGTTGTTTATATGTAGTTGTTATAGTACGTAATCTGTGATGTACTTTTTTCGTGTTTCATGGCCGACTGGAAATACCTGCCTACGTCTCTGTTATAATTACTTAATTAGACGATTTATCTCCTTTTTCTACTCCTGTTGTATAATGCTGTCATTGGTTGGCTGCAACCAGTTGCATAATGATAGCCATTTCGATACAGTTTTCATTATGATACAGGTTCTTGACCAATAACTGAGACGCTTACAAACCAAGTATTGGCACTTCATTAATCATTAAGAATCGGTGCAATAAATGTTTCATTCGAGTGTGTACATTAAAATTGCATTTAATATTATATTATGCTTCTCAGTTTTAATTTCTTTTATCAGTAGTAATTTTTACGTGACATTTTATTTAAAATAAATTGGATCGTAATTTCACTTTGATCCTATTTGACTAGCGCAGTGGTTGTTATTGCAGAGAACATTTGAGTGACGTTATGATCTGAACGCAACCCGTTTTGTGTTATTTGCTGCTGCCGTGTGGTTGTCCTTAAAAACCGGCCAATTCTTTAGTTTAAAATATTTAGTGAATGGTAGTTCCAAATACTATAAAGACAATACAGGACACTTCGCGATATATCGAGAAACATCCATCTGGTGGCAGAACCTGATAATAACTCATACACCCTAACCTCAGCGCTCTGTTGGTGTTTGTTGTCTGCTTGATTTCTATTCATTTGATTGTCTTTCTGGTCGATTTCTGGAAAACATATTTTACAATACTATTCTTTACATCATTCTACGTATGGCAGGAAACAATTCTGTAGTTTTTGGCTTTTTTTATAAAATACAGCAGTTCGTTCTTCACCTTTCCTCGTGATAAAAACAGGTAAAAATTGAAAAAATCTTGAACATGAATGAAGCTAGTTTAATACAATTTGACTTCTATTTGTAATAAAATGCATTAAAAACTATAACATAACTTAATTGGGAGATGTTATGTTAAATGTTCAATGTTCTCATGTCCATTATAACACATTGTACATTATAATTTTCCGTAATTTGAGCCCTTCAATATAATTAAATCACAGCGAGAGTAGGTAAAAATAAGTCTTATTTCGTTAGGTAGATTTAAAAATATTTGTTTCTTCCGTAAGAATCACATTGACATTTCTATTTGGCGCTACATTACCAGGTTCTGACACTAGGATCGCTAGTGGGAACTAGTTTCCATCGGTTGCGTGGGAAGAACGGGGAACTGTCCTGTATTGTCTCTATAGTATTTGGTAGTTCTTTCTGGTGGTGTTGACGTTTCCAGAAATGAGAGAAAATGCGAAAATGGTGACGTCGGAATATTATTGCCGCAACCTTTGTAATCGCTCGCAAGCGCTGTGGTAAAACAAAGCCAACTGCCGGTGTAGGGTAGAGAGGTGTCCGCTAGGTGGCCTTAGCTGAATCTTGCATGTCGACTGCCACGAAACGATTCAGTGGAGACGTTTAACTTATAAACGTTACCATAAGTTGTAGAAAAAGTACCGTACGAAACTCGATGTAATGGGTATTAATACACTCGTGTGAAGTTTACGATACTCGCTCGTACCTCGCTCGTATCGTAATATCACACTCGTGTATTAATACCCATCATTACATCATCGTTTCATAATGTACTATTTCTGAATTCTGATTGGTAGGTGTGAAGTTTTAATTGCACGGTGGGATTTTAATTGCATGTGTGTTATTAACATCGATATAATCAACGATTTTTCATTGAATTAATGAGCATAATTAGGTAACTAAATGAGACAAATATTAATACTCACTTAGAGAAAAATATTTGAATAACTAATGCAATAAATAAAGCAATTGAAATATCTAAAATATCCTGACTGATTTTACGAAGACTTCCGACAAATTCTTTTTAATTACCTTCCCGAAGGATTTTATTTTTTCGAAAAAAAATCATCAACACGACGTATAGGAGGGGAGCTGATGCTTTTGGGGAGGCGACCCATCCCCTCCCAATCTCGTAAAGGCAGGCAGCCTGAGGGCGGTCACGTGCTGAGGACAGTGCCCCGTTAGCAAGGGCTGACGGCCGAGGCCGCGACCGAACTGTTTACTTGCCTGCGTCAACACCGCCCCGCCCCCACACCCCCGCCCCCGCACCCCCGCCCCGCCCCGCCCCACCCCTCCCCAACCCAACCCGCCTCGCTCCGATACACAACATTGCGCGTCTTTGAGGAACGTTCCTGACCTAGCATTCTTCCACACGACGGCTTTTGTGGGATGGCTGCTTCGGGTAGAACGTGTAGATGTACTAATGAACCCTCGGGATTGAAACAAGTTTGGAACAGAAGGGGAAGACTGGGAAACACGTGAGCGGTCAAAGAATATGAACTCATCATTACACTTTCTTTGTATTCTATTGTCCACAGTTCAAGCAAAAGCATTGTTTTCCCTAACATTTACGAGAATATTTGAAACGATTTTGTATGTACCGTTACTAGAGTTCCAATGCTTCGATGTTTACTGTCATGCCCCTACTTATTTCCTGAGAATGCTGGGTGCAATTTTATATGCATTCTCAAAGTTTAAGTCAAATAATTTTCGATTTTCTAACTTCGTATGAAAAAGTTACATTCCCAATGTGAACTAAAGGTGAGAAAAATATTTTTCGATCTAAGAGAAAAGAACAAATAATACGAATTTGAAGTCCATAATAATATTTTGATATAAATAGTATTATTGCATAAATATTGAACTCTACATTATCATACATCGTATTTTGAATCCCGTATTTGTACTAGGAATGCCCAATAGTATTTATTATGTACGCTCTATAATGTATTTCCTGCTTTCTAGAAGGAATTGACAGTAATATTCAGCAAGTAAGTACTCTAAGTATTGAGACTGATTGTTGCTTTTATTATTAAGATTATTGAAATCATCTAGACATGGTGAATCAGAAATAAAAACTTCGTTCTTGACACATGCGTCAATGACACGTGCGTCTGCATGCCTCAATGTCACAAATATTTTGGTCACTAGTGAGGAAAACAAAAGAATGTATGTAGTTTCCGTTGATCTATTATGTCAGACATCATTCAAAGAATTTTACATAAAACGCTATGTCAGCTGAATGAAAAGAACAAAGGAGACTGCCGAAGAAACAACGAAACTACATTTTAAAAAACTGGTTATTGTAAAAGGATGCGCACAATTTCACCACACAAAAAACAGCATGATAAAGAATTTATTCATTTTATTTGACAAAAGCATTCGAATGGCCCCCAGTACATCAACGACAACCTTCTGACAATAGGAGAGCACCTTGTTCACGACAGAGCAGCCTCCCGCAAATGTGTCAGAGATTCATCGAAACAGAGGAACGATCGCATATTTCAGATCAGAAA
The DNA here is from genome assembly GCA_031308135.1 of Acheta domesticus. NCBI lineage: Eukaryota > Metazoa > Arthropoda > Insecta > Orthoptera > Gryllidae > Acheta > Acheta domesticus. The sequence goes on from JAHLJT010009436.1 coordinate 47,283,815, forward strand.
ATAATTTCGAGAGGCCGAGAGAGACCTTTTGGGGAGCGAGTGAAGACGATAGGATCCGTAAATGGAAGAAATATCAGTGGGGAAGAGCTCGGCTTGTTGTCTGACATCTTGTAGGAACACACAGCAAAGCGGTCGCTGGCCGTGGAGGAGGCGGAGGTAGCGGTGACGGCGGTGGCGATGGTGGCGGCGGAGGCGATGGTGGCGGCGGAGGCAGTGGTGGAGATGGAAGAAATGTCGGATAAGGATATTGGGGCGGGAAAGGGTACGGGGTGGAGGCGGGGAATAAGGCGGGGATGTGGTGCGAGGGTGGGACCGAGAGCGGGTTCGGGTGCGGAGCGAAGGTATGTTTGGGGCGCGCGTGGGGACGGTGTGGGGGTAGTGGTGGAGATGACGGAAGTGGCTAAGGCAAGGTTGAGATGGAGGGGATGATACAGGGATTGGGGTGAGGACGGGGGCCTGGGCGAGGACGGAGGGTTGTGGGCAGGGGCGGGTCGGGGGCGGGGCTGGGGGGGGCGGGGCGGTGGCGGGTCGGGGGCGGGTCGGGGGCAGGTCGGGGGCGGGTCGGGGGCGGGTCGGAGGCGGGTCGGGGCGGGTCGGGGGTGGGTCGGGGGTGGGTCGGGGCGGGGGTGGTGCGGGGGCGGTCGGGGGCAGATCGGGGGCGGAAGGATGGTGGCAGTGGCTAACGCAGGGCGGAAAGTGGTGGAGGCAGTGGCGGTGACAGTGGTAGGGAGGCAGCACGGCGGGGGGGGTGTTAAGGGGTGGCGGTGTCTGCAGCGTCGGTGGTGACGGTGGTTGCTTTCTTTGCTTTGCTACTCCCGCGCTTGGCAAACTTTTCCAGGCGCCGATACAACAGCCAGGAACAAAGCAAACAGGGACACTTCTCCGCGAGTCTCAGACGCTTTATTTGTCTTGGGAGGCTTTTGTCCAGGGGCGACGCCGGGGTTCGGTCTTCACCCCCATCCTCATCGCCTTCCAAAACTCTTTCACCCCTCCCTGGCATCACCGCGGTCCACATATACATTGCATTCACCCAACGTTCTTGTGTTCTTGTATTGTTTCCAGTTCACTCACACTCTTGTCTTAACATGCCATTGTCCCTCCACAATTCCAATTTACCTTACATTTTTCCACTTGCTTTTTCGATCTTTGATAATTCCATTCAGTTGCCAATTCCTGCTCCTAAAACGTGCTACCAACACGCATGTTCGATTTCGACATGTCCGTTTTCTTCTTTTCACATTCTTCTATATCTTACAATATTACCGAGTCACTGCTCAGATTTTTTCACTTCGTCCAATTTGACAGATTCTTCACATTATGGCCACTGTTACTCCCTTACGCTCTTTGCAACCACCAACATTTGCTCTGTTCTCCCCACACCGCTCTGTTTCTGCAAACTTCATTTACCAACATTCATCATCTCTTTTGTCTTTTCACGTAGCATGTCTTTCGCGCTCTATCGTCTTCTACTCACTGTTCGGTCGCCTTTTTTTTCCCTTTTCTTCTATTTCCCTATCCAGCCCCTCGCTGTCCTCGTCAAGATCAGCCCCGACGACCGGACGCCCTCCTACGCCCACCACGCGCGCCCCGGCAATATCGCGTCCTTTCACTTCACACTTGCCCTCTCAATCAGCCGCACCGTCCCCCGGGGAAGCAGGCTTCGGGGTGTCCTTTGCACCCCCGCCGCCGCCGCCTCCCCACCCGCTGCCACCCCCGTCGCCGCCGCGGGACGTGCCGCAACTTCCTGGGCGGAACTTCAGCCCCGGAAACAGCTCCCCCTCCCCCTCCGTCGCCCTCGCCCGCGCCCTCGCCCCCGCCCGACCCTGACTTTTACGACTTCAATTTTCCCGCGCCAGATTTCGCCGAGAAATATATTGCTGGTGAAAGTTGAACCCTCCTCGGCGCCGCCGCCGAAAAATTAAGGGGTGTTAACAGAAGAAAGGAACAACACGCGCGCGCCGTTCCACAGCGACAATTTTAATATCTTCTTTATTGCGAAGTGCAGACCGCAGTTCGTGCCTTTGGAGACAACACGTAGCACGCCCTGCGAACCGAGCACACACCAAATACGTGTTTCGATGCACGCAATAAATTCTCAACTCATTTTTCTTGTAGATTCGTGTATTGTAATGAAGTTGGCAATACTTTATCAAAAACACACTTTACATTTAAAGTATAATAGAATATTGATTGTAATTTAAGACTTATCTAAGCTGTAGGAGTAAAGATTGCGAGATAGGCAACCCTAATCTACATATTCCTTTCGTGTGAAGAATCATAAGTACCGTAGTTAATTCGGTGCAGGACCTGTGCCAAGTTGGAACAAAATGCTATTACAGAAACGCTTACGAGAAACGGCGAAGGCGGTGACAATCGAGCATGTTTCTTGTAGCCGAATCTCCCCGCGTAGGAGGGCAGCGCTATTCAGAGAAAGGCGCGCACGCCCTTTCGCGGCGAGCAATGCGTCAGCGAGCAAGGAATCCCGCAATTTGCTTTGTTTGTCCTTGTATTCAACGTAAAGTATCGCTTACCTCCCCAATAACAATTTTAATTTCACGGATTAATTCCAACTTGCGGACTCAACTACGAAATTTACGGCGCATGGGGACCCTTATACGGGAGACAATGGATGCCGAAAACTCTTTCGTTAATCACCGCCCGTAATTTAACTTGCACGCAAGGGAGCCCGGCGGCGCCCGGCTTGACGGGACGAGGAGTGGAAGGGGGAGGGCAGGGGGAATGCGAATTGGGGGGGGAAGGGGCGGGCCGAGCGATGGGACGGGTGGCAGGGCGACGTGGCGGCGGCGGTGGCGACGCCTGGCGGCAGCTGCAGGTACCAACGCCGCGCGTCATTTGCAATTCCATCAGCGGTGGTCCGTCTGCCCGTCGCGGTCGCCGGGTGACGGGGTGGGTGAGTGGAGGGTGCGGGGGGAGGCGGCGGGGGTGGTTGCGGTTGCGGGTGATGGAGCTGTGAGGTCGCGAGTGGCATAGGAAGTGCAGTGGTGAAACGGTCGCAGGCAACTGTAAACGTAACAGAATCGGTAGCGACGAACTGTACGAATTAATTTGCGAGACGAATAATAGATTTACGTTACGAGGATGGTTTATCGAGGTCATGAACATGTTGAAAATGTAAGCGAATAATACGATGAAGCAGATGTGAATGTATAAACAAGAAGATATTCAGCAATGATAATTTTAAATATTCCCCCAACTTGTGTAAACGATCAGAAATGTCTACAAAGGCGATGAAAACTGCGAGAGACAAGAGGGCAACAGAAATATGAGGGGAAGACGGTAGGAAGAAGTAGCAGGACTGAACAAGCCGTAAATGGGCCGTGGAAGGGCAATGAAAATTCGAAGAAAATGCATTTAATGGGCGATGTTAAAGCGATGGGATTCAAGTGAGTGGACGATGCTAGGTTTATAGCAAAGTGAAGGATTGCGATTGAAGAACTATGTGAGGGCAAGGGGAGAACATTGTGAAGGAAATGGACATTGTGAGGGCAACGAAAGAGCAACGGAAAGGTAACGGTGGAACAATGAGAGGTAAGCTGAAGGATGAGGATGATGCTAGCAAGGCGTCAGTTGGAGTACACGGTGGTAATTCAAACGGCTGATTTGGAGAGAGGACAGGCTGCGGTCCAGACGCAGGGGAGGAGTCTGCACGGCCACGTGTTGACATGCAGTGGCCTGGCCTCCTTCCCCCGCAGCAAAAGGGTCGGGCTCGGGGAGGGCGGTTGTGGCAAGGGCAGCTCGCGCGGCCTGGCCAGGCAGCGAGGCGAGTCGCCCCCGCATCACACCTGTCGCCCACGCAAAAACGTTTCCCGGCCGACGCGCGACACGGCGACACCGAAAAACTCGCCCTGGGCGCCGGCTGCCGCTGCCGCTGCCGCTCTCGCGTAGGCCTTCTTTCCCGTCGTCCCTGTTCGGTCCCGCCTCTGCCCCATCCACATCACACGGCCCGCCCTGCCCCCGTCCGTCTCCACTTCACGCTTTTCTAGCCTCGCACCCATTTCCGTTCCCGTTCCCACTCATCGTTTCCACACTCGTCTCGCGGGCCCCTCTCGTCTCGCGGGCCCCTCTCGTCTCGCGGGCCCCTCTCGTCTCGCGGGCCCCTCTCGTCTCGCGGGCCACTCTCGTCTCGCGGGCCCCTCTCGTCTCGCGGGCCCCTCTCGTCTCGCGGGCCACTCTCGTCTCGCGGGCCACTCTCGTCTCGCGGGCCACTCTCGTCTCGCGGGCCACTCTCGTCTCGCGGGCCACTCTCGTCTCGCGGGCCACTCTCGTCTCGCGGGCCACTCTCGTCTCGCGGGCCACTCTCGTCTCGCGGCCACTCTCGTCTCGCGGTCACTCTCGTTTCATGGTTACACTCGTCTCGCGCCCCTCATTTTCATTCTCGTTCATGCCCTGTCTTCTACAATGAAAGTTGGGCAGGTATAAAAAGTCTAGTATAAAAATGAGTCACATTGGGAAGAATCTCCGTCTGTTCATTGCAATACTGCTAGTTGTGTAACTTTTGGTGATGATGGCAAGAAAGACCCATAACCGAAAAAAATCCGTTAGTACTATTTTGAGATTATTCTTCAAATTTCGATTCGAAAATTAGTGGAAATGAAGGTTCTATCAATGAATAAGGTTTATGTTTTTCTAGGATATATACGTCTTATTGCTACAAAGGCAAATGATTCCTTTGGAATAATTCCAGCTCAAGGAGAAATATAATGTATTTTATTATATCCTGATGCATTTGATTATGAGCAAATGTATTTATTTTCGCATAATATTCTTAATTGTTGAATCACATTTTAAAAATAGCCCCAGAGTAAATCATAATATAATAATACAGCAATACTAGCATAGTAATAATAATAATAATAATAATAATAATAATAATAATAATCACAATTCATATATGCTTCTTTCGAATACGTGCTACATTCCGAGACAAGGAAAAAGTCCCCGAAAGACGGCTATTATCAACGACTTTGGTGAATCGATTGAAAATATCATCGATCTGTTTACAGACAGTTCCTCTAAGGGTGTTCTCTGAGAAGTCTTCAAAAAAGGAAACAAGTGAAAAGCGTTGACGAGGGAGTTCGTTGACACGACTTCGTTATGAAAGTAAAATATAACGATGCAAAAAATACAAATAAGTACACAATACAGTGGGGTGCTCCGAAGCAGACAGTGTACGCTAGGAAATGAAATAAGAGAAAAATGTGGGCCACTCGAAGGGAACTGAGTTGAAGATGAAAGGTTACAGAGATGTGTAACGGAAGTGTTCATAGACATGATACGTTCTTGGAGGAATGACAGATTCCCGGAAGGGAAATAAGAAATAGCGAAGTTCTGGGAACAACAAGCGACAATAAAATACATTGCATTATCTCGAGAAAACTTTCCGGTACTTACTTTACATGTGGTAGAAGAACGTTTCAATCAGACGTCAAGAGAATGTTGCAAGTTACATGGGCGGAACTCACCTGAAATTAAGAAGGAAAAGAAGTGAGTTTCACACTGAGAGCAGGATATCACAAATAAATTACTACAAATTTTACTAAAATATACCTACAAATATTGCTGTTATCTTTTGTTTAAATGTACGGTTATTTTATTTCCTTCAAAAGCAACATACAAACTCACTAAACATTTCCAAATAGTGCCTCAATAATTCAGTAAATTATTATTTACTGCATTATTGCTGCAGTTTTGCTTTTAGGTGCATCTGTTTCTCCGTTCACAGGGTTAGAAAATAAGTAAACATATAAATTACTAATAAATAATAAAACATATTTTTGGTAGTATGGGCCCATTATTGAGTGTAGGTCAGTGAAACACAAATTCAATCTGCCATCGTTTCGGCTTTTATTAAGCCTTCATCAGCGCTACAAACAAACGGATTTTTTACACATTAAGTACAAAAAATTGCTTAATCATCTAATACCTACTAGCCTATTACACAGATCTAATATAGTAAAAAATCCGTTTGCTTGTAGCGCTGATGAAGGCTTAATAAAAGCCTAAACGTTGGCAGTTCGAATTGGTGTTTCACTGACCCACACTCAATAATGGGTCCACACTATTAATCAACAGAGGTCAAGAAATCAAGCACGTGTACATATTTTTGGTATTTAAAATGTTTAAGTTTTATGATGATTTTAATAATTAACGCGATATTCTTTCTGCATTCGAGTATTAAAATCTGAAAAAGCATACACACGTCATTTGTTGGACCTGATTCTCCAGTTACGAAACATTTACGAGAAATGCATCATTCGGGGAAAATACGTGGGAGTTGCGGCACAAGACAGGAGATTGCGGTGGCGCCAACGACTACCCCCACTCCAGGCCATTTCCTCCGCTCCTTTCACGCTCCACTCAGCCCACCCGAACATGACAAATCGAAGCCCACGGCCACTCTCATATCTACGCGTATTTCATATCCCAGGAGTTTCAAAAACTTTTCCCAGGATATTTCTCGGTAGCTTTCTTTTTAAATTTATTTCATTATTCCGGTTCCCGCTAAGATATTTTCCAGAGTTCCGGGAATCGATTTATCTGTTACGTTTCTTATTCCCCCACGCCAAAAACACGCGGACCCACGATCCGGACCCTCGTCATATATTCTCGTCTCTATCTGCAGCACGTCGCAGGCTCAAAAGGGAACCCGAGGCGAGAAAACGTACAGAAACTTGTAACTTTTAAGTCTCCTTATTTTCGGAAGGAGGGAAGACTAGAATGAAACCGTACACAGACATTGAAAAAACAACAAAAAACAGACGCGAATCGAAGGGGGCGATCGCGGGGGCGGAAGAGGAAACGGCGCTGTCAATTTCGCGGTGAGGCACTTGCGAGAGGGGTGAGGGGGATACCGGGGGATGTTGGGGGAGGGAATGTTGGGAGGAAGGGAAGTTGGGGTGAGGACGGGAGGTTGGAGGGGAGAGGGAGTTGGGGCCTGCTGCCTGAGATGGCCGGGTTGCGGGTGAAGGGGGAAGATGGTAGGGAGTTGGAATGGGGACTGAAGGGGATGTTCGGGGACAAGCGATGGGTGCAAGACCGAGAACAGGGTCCGCTGAACCAGACGCTCGTTGTTGATCCCAGGACAGAAGGAATAGATTGGGGGTTGAAAAACGGGCGAGATGCAGCGAGGGGAAATGCCCAGAGATCACTGAAAGGGTGGCCAATCAACCATGAAGATACGAGCGGAACGGAGGGGTGGATTAAGCTCAGAGAAAGAGTAAGCAGGATCGAAGAAAGGCAGGAGGAGGAAAAAGAGTCGACGATGAAAAGGTGGAAAGACGAAGTTATAAAAGTGTCGGAGATCCTAATCATCGATGTCCACGGTAATTCATGGTTGGGGTTTTGAAACTGCAGAATAAAATGTCCTGGGGGAACAACATGGAAGGCGACTGAGACGGTTGATGCAGGCAGATACTGGAATAAATGATTGATACTGGAACAATAAGAAGGCTAGTTAATTAAGGCAGTAAATGTGATCGACAGAGCATGAGGCGATGGCGGTGAGGCAGCAGAGTGACTACGTGATTAAGTCTGCCGATAAACAGACGGGTAAGCGCATTGAAGGCTGAGTAGACGAGAGACCAACCAGACGCTTCAAAGTTTAAATTCAAAATAGGTTTAGTAAAGAAAGTAATATTGTAAATATATTATTTATAAAAGTATGGTTTAGATTATACATCTTCAAATTATTTGTAATAAAAAATACAATTTGAAATTATGTACAAATCAGTTTTCACAAATTAAGTTTAAAAATATCTTCTCATTTAATTCAATTGCCACCTTCATTAAATATTTTCTGAAACCACCCTTGTCATATGCAGTAAGTGGGTTGTGGTATGTGGGCTAGAGTTCAGATGAATGAGTGGACGGGTGGTTCGGTGGATAGTTGTGTGGATGGATGTTGGTGTTAGATGGATGAATGGTTGTGTGGTTGGTAGTTGGATGGATGGCTGGTTGGGAGGATGCGTGGTTGGGTAAATAGGTGGTTGTGTGGACGGATGGTTGGACTGGTAGGTAAGTGGATGAATGGGTGAACAGGGAGATGAATGAGTAAACACGCATATGAATGGGTGGGCGTAAGGGAAGCTTGCTTTGGAGTTGGGCGGGCGGATGGGTGAGTGGCGGGGTTGTGGGGAAGTGGGAGGACGGCTGAGCGGACGACCAATCGCGAGGACGGACAAACTATCGGGCGGGAGAACGAGCAAATTCGCGGGCGGGCGGGAGGGAGGGAGGGCGATGTGTTTAGACAGAGCACCTCCGCAGAAGCAGACGTCGCCGCAGCCCTTATGAATGCACGCGGGGCGAGCGAAGGAAAATAAAGGGCGTCGCGGGACGAGGCCTCCCCGCTGCCCCGCGCTCGTCACGCCCCCTCTGCGCTGAAAAGGGCCGGCGGCGGAGACGCTGCCAGGACAGAGGAGCCAGCCCTCTGGCAGAAATTGCCCGCTACCCTGTGAGCTGCTGGTCGGGGTCACAGGTCAAGAAGAATGTGACAGCAGGAAGCGGTAGGAGTAGCCATTGTAGCAACGACGTCGAAAAACCGAGAGAGAGGTAAGGGAACAAACTGATTGCAGGGGATGGCAGAAAGCCAATTTTCTCGAAGTGGAAGGGAACTGCCTGAAAGATGTCCCTCTGTACTTTCGTAGACTGTTGTAATTACAATACTTCTTGCAAACTACGGAAAATCAGAGAGCAAATGCATGAAAATAATGCGTGAAAATAAAATACTTGCGTCGTAAATTATTTTGGTAAATGTGTTGGCATTCAAGTACTTGCACTATTCCACTCATTGAAATAAAAAAAAAACAATTGTGTTTAACTACAAAATGCCTCAATCAGAGCGATGTATCTCATAACGTTAAACGCTTTTTCTATCCGATTTTTCTTACCGCTTCGCCCTACTGACCAATTATAAACTGTGATTCATCTATCTTGAGGAGGTATACACCGATCACTAGATCGATGTTCAATAAACCTCTACTATGTACTATAACATAATCTATTATGTATATGTACTATAACATAATCTCTTTGATTTTAACATAGTTTTCAGTTATTATTAGGGCCCGGATAATTATGTAATTACATATTTTCCTAAGGTAACTCTATCAAGTCGAATCAACGATATGTTCACGTTTTACATCGGTTAGTGGCCAAAATCGTTGAGTTTTTAGTACATATATTTACATATTTTGCCCGAAATTACATATATTTACATATTTTACAAAAATGAACATATTTTTACATATTACTGATTTTTTCCATTATCCTACATTTAAAAAAAATAATTATTCCCTTTTCCTATCTGTTTTTCATAAGGAATCATCCAAACAAACAATTCAGCATTGTCGAACATTTTTTTCTGTAGCCACCTCACTAAAATTAAGCTATTATTACGCGCTGAAATGAGTGTATCCATAAATGCCAACGATATTAGAAGTAAAAGGGGAAGGCGACGATGCAATTCATAGATTCTGTTCTGTTAGTTTCCAGCGCGAGTATCGCAGAGAACAGAAAGGAAATTTAAAATTTGTGAAAATGATATCTTTTGCAGGCGATATCGCGCACCCACTTCGCATATTTTGGAGGTCTCCTTTGACCTTGATACCCTTCACCAGAAACTACACGCACCAGCTCAAGGAGGGCTGTTGACCTTTTTCTTCCCTGATTTTTACATGCGTCCCTCTACCGTTGTCCGTAAATTATCTCTTTGGACCACAAATCTGAAGTAAAATCTCGCTGTGGCTGATGTGCAACGAAATTGTATTGGCAAAGTTGTGATAGGTTTAATGAACGTTTAAAAGTGTAAGTCGTATTTTGTTAACTTGTGAAGTGTTACCCAAATGCAACCATCAAACTATTACAAAACTTTTTAACAATACAACGGGATTTTTGTGGCCTAATGAAATTAAACATAATGTCTTCCTTCCGGTACTAATGCAGCGCCGTACATGTGCAAGGCAGCAGCTCTGCAGGTATTGTTCCAAAATTACTACTTCGAACCTATCTTGTGCGTGCGTTGCGTTTGCAGAACTGATTAGATCTTAGTTTGATAAAGTTGAAACATTGATTTCCAATACAAAAAAGGATTAACGAGATGGGGCACCTGGATCGACGCTATGAGCTACAATACTCAAAATTTTGATTTTGTAAAACAAGTTATACATCAATTTGATTGTGAAGCAGCAGGATTTATAGGCATATTGAAGCAATTGTTTGATACTCAAAGTTGAATAACTATATTGCTTCATTTTTCAGTAAGCACTACAATTAAATTTTTGTTAACATCTTCCCTGAAACTTTCTGGTAGCTTTGAAATTACCCAATCAGCAGTTGCTTCGAGGGTCAATAGGGGGATCTACTGAAGAAAAAGAGGACTTTCGTTCTGGAGAAAAACCCAGGATTCAAACAATTTGTGTTATTAGTGCCGTGCTATGAGAGGACAATTCCGTCACACTGGATCCAGAAAACACGTAGAAGGATAGAAAGTGTATTTTACATGAATATTGTAAGTCAAACGAAGTCAAAATGCAATTCGTCACGTCTCCTTGAAGTTCTCTTTCTTCAGAGATCTCATTTTTGAGACCTCATTGTTTGCGTGTTAGAGCAGCAAAGGGAAGGTATACTACTGAAATAATATCGGAGACGATATAGGTTTCTTATTGATACGGGATCTTTGTAAATAATAGGATTATGAGAACTATAATGTTTAATTCTAGTCTTTGTATTAAGTCTACAGAACAATATATACTAAGATAAAGGTATTTTAATAAAAAAATATTGATATAATGATATTTAATGTTACATATTTCATATTTTTGAGTACATATTTCTGTATATTATGATACATATATATGTACATATTTTCCCAATTTTTAGTACATAATTATCCGGGCCCTAGTTATTATTAATATTGGCGCATTTTAGAACTCTGTTGAACATAATTATATTCGTGCAATAGACCTATGATATACCACTCGTGCTTTGGAAATTCTCAGATAAATCCCCTTCTCGCTGCGCATCGGGGATTTATCGACAATTTCCAAAGCACTCGTGGTATTACCAATGATAAAGGCCATTGATACTAATTATTTTCGTATAATTACAGCAAAAGTTAAATTACCTTATCGATATCACTATCTCAAATTGATGCGAAAAAATGTAGAAAACTGGTATCATACATTTCATTTCTTGTGATTATAGAAATATAGTAAAGAGACATGGACAGAGAGATCAGATGAAAATATTTAGCAGCAATGATGTACCGTTTGATTTATTAATTGATTGATTAGTGATTCCGAGAGCGTGAACTTCTAAGATCATTAGTCCCGTAAGTGTTATCTGGTGTCCGGCAATGAGACAACCCTCCTCCATTGGTATTCTCTGGGTACCGGTATGGTATTGGTACGTGACTGTAAATTTCGAATAATTTCAAATTGTTTCAGCTTTCGTATGAAATTCGCTTTATTCACTGCATTAACAGAGGTACTCTGGAAGTTTTCTCTCTTTCAACACGCGATACCACAGCCCATTCGCCAGAAACTTGGAATATCTCCATCCGAAACTCACCCTTCGGGAGCTTATTGCACACATTAATAAACTTTACCACACTCATATTCAGCCCCCCTCTCTCGCAGCATCTCCCCTTGACGCCGGGGAAGAGCAGTCCATTTCACTAACATCTAATGCCCGAAGATACCTAGGCTGCGCCGGCAGTAGCTATGCGTCCCAATTTAAAACGAGACCGCCCTTTAAATCACCATAGCTGCGTGGCCCGGCGCGTCGGGGCACAGCGAACTGGCGAGATGAGAGGGGTGGGGCAGGGAGGGGCGGGGGGCGGCGCTGCGGGGCGCCTAATGAATCAATGGAAATTGAAATGAATCGAGTGAGGCGCAGTAAAATTTCGTTCCATGCTGGCCACCCCCACGCTCGCCTTCCCCATCCCAAACCTCCCCTCCCCGCCCATCCCCACTCCTACACTCGCCGCCACCCTTTCACGTCAACCCACATCTATCCACCATCTTCCCCCTCCGCCACCTCCACCGAACATTCCGTTCTCGCCATCCCACTCCACCCATTTCCTCCCGCCTCCACCCACATCCCGTCCTTCCCGACGCATATCATCCCCTCCCCGCCCGCGTCCTCCCAATATCTCCGCCACTCCTTCCCACCAATGACCTCTCAACCCCTCTCCTTCCCTTCACGCCCATTGTCTCCCCGTACATCCGCTTCCGTCCTCACCCGTCCCTGCCAACCCCTGATTTCCCCGCCCGGCCTCGCCCTGGCCGTGGCGCGCGGCGCGGCGCGGCGCGGCGTCGTGTTGTGTTGCATGCGACAGTCGCGATGTGCGGCATGCGATGTACGATGCGACGCTTCGTTGCGTCCATCGCAGCGCGCTGATGCGACCGACGCGCCCACGCGCGGACTCCACTCGGCGGCAACAGGACGCGTCGCATTGCTCACAGGTGAATTCTCGGCACGTGTGGACATGCGATATATGCGAGGACTTGAATGCGATAAAACCTCGTCAGAGGGTTTTCGGGAAATATCTGTATTCTACCCACACAATTTACGTTGTGGTCCTCTCTCTCTCTTAAGAATGGTGCTTTGAATTGCACTAACCGTTGCATCACGACTCAGTAAGAATTTTTTTAAACGTGCTCTACTATTCACAGTACCTCCGATATCGAAATACCAAGTGGCAATGATTATAAATTCAGAACAATGACAAAACGATGTCGATGTTAATAGAAGTAAAGAGTAATACGTCATAACCCTAGACTTCTGACCTCCGAGAGCTAGACCAACGTTTGTTTTCAGGAAAGTTGTAATAGATTGGGCGGGCCAGAATCGCGTTGGCGGGGATGAAAAGCAAGCGTATAAGCTTACTGAATGCTGCGCTTATTTCACCCTAAATGACCGTTAGCGAGTTTTCAGACTCCGTTATAAAATGAATCGAAATAAATGTTCGATTCACAGCTCCAGTATAAATCCGATTTTTGACATCGAAACTGCCCTTATGATAATTCTCGATCATTCGGGCACAAGCATCTGTTCATTTGAAAATAATAAAGTTGATGTTAGGGAAAAGCACTATACCTCCTTATCTGCGACTGTGAGAACACATGAGTCAGATTCGATAAATTTTACTGGGAATCAAATTGAAACAATTAAAAAATGAAAAGTTCTACAGTGTCTTAAGAAAAATATGAATGTATAGCGTTCCTTAATCGGCGAAAATTCAAGAGATTACTATAAATGCAATGTTTGCTACGTATTTCACATCAGCTCAGAAGATAACTAATGAGCAGTGTGGAGAAAATTTCTATTTATTATTAATCAATATGATACTGTGTTACACCGCAGCAAAAAAAATCCAGTGATAACTGACTTATACAAAGGAGACGAAGAAGTCGGAATGAAAATAAAGTATGCGCAACGAATTTAATGTTAAAATTATAATTTTTGTGGTATTACTATTGTTGAAAATATCCAAGCAAAATTTCGCAATATTAATATAATATAACATACATTTCTAACCACCATTGTCCTTATAATGTTTTTTATTCGGGATTGTTATTTCATTAAATGCTTCAACAGAATTCTCCTGGAGAAATTTTTAAAAACGTATTGTGCAATACACTTATTCTATTGAGTGAAATTTTTGTTTGACGTATTAGATTCGTCCTTCTTCGCGTTTAAAGACGGAGAAAGAAACTGTAAATTGCATTCATTATACCTTTAAACACATTCTCTTTAATCGCTATTTGTTTAAAAAACGCAGAGCATATTTAACTCTCACGGAAGTAATTTTTTATCCTTTCTCTCGATGAATAGCATTTACTACATCTCCGGCACCGTGCTGCTTTTTCAGTAAACGCAGTTACTTCACAATTACGCGTGGGCCGGTTGGCAAGCGTGTCAGAGCTTCGGGTCACGAGTTCCCGTCCCAGAGCGCCCGTCCGTTAATGAATTACCAGTCATTAACGCTATTGTTAATCACTCACACGACTTCCGCAGGAAGTGATGAATAGCCGATGATAACGGTCTGATTAAAAGCGGCACGTCCGCGTCACTGGATGGCGTGGGGTGGGTAGGGTGGGGGGGCGGGCATGAAAACCAACTGACAGGGCTGCATGGGGGCGGGACTCCGGAGTGGAGCAGCGGCGAGCAGGACGAATATTTGGCACGAGAAGTGGGTATTCCACATGAGAATGCGAGTGAGGAGTCAGATGAACCCCGAAATCATTAAAATGTCTGGCAGCGGGCGAAGCAACGAAGCCAAATGAACTACAGTCGCTGAGAGGACAAATTTTGGAGGCTATATCTCAAAGTTGGTAGTAAACATTTAATGATTTAAGCACTGTGAGTAAAGCTGAATAATTAATCAGGGAAAAATATTTAAATTTACACTGTGGTTGATAAGGAGATAATTGAAATAATTAATGAGAATAGCGTATGGAGGAAACAATGACATACATTAAAAATCCACAATGTTCAAAGAGTGAGACTTGTAAATCCGAAAGCACGGAATGAAAACCACAAACTTGAGGAAGCACTCGCTGCCAGAGAGAAGAAAATATTTGCAAGAAAGACAATGCAGACGAAAAGCGAGAATTAAATATTATGGAGTGAATTAAATGTAATGGAAGATATGCACTGACCTCACAAATGAGAAATTTGGTAGAAGAAAGGCCAGCAAGCATTGGGAGAAAGACAAGGAATGAGATCGTAAAAGTCCTGCACACGGAAGAGGGTGCTTAAATAAATAAATAACACAGCAGCGTTCCACACATTTCAGAAGTAGGTTGAAGAGATACGAACAAGGCTGGGGAGGACGGATTGTCAGATGGGCGCGTGATTGGAAGGGTGATAGGCGGATGAGTTGTAAGATGCATTGGATGGGACGGATAGGTAGTTGGATCGGAGGGGACGGGTGAACTGCCTGAGATAGCCGGATTGGCTAGGTTGGGTTGGTTGGATAGCTTTGACAAAATGGGTAGGTTGCTTAGGTTTGGCAGGTTGAGTAGATTACATAGGTGAATAGATTGGTAGTTTAGATAGGATGGGTAGGTTGAATTAGTTGGATAGGTTTGATAGGATAGGTAGGTTGAGCAGTTTGGATCAAGTTGGGTAGATCAGATAGGTTCATTAGGTTGGATTAAGTTGGGTCCATTAGGTAGGCCGAGTAGGTTGGATTAAGTTGAGTAGGTTAGGTAGGTTGTGTATGTTGGATTAAGTTAGATAGGTTTGATAGGTAAGGTAGGTTGAGGAGTTTGGATCAAGTTGGGTAGATCAGATAGGTTCATTAGGTTGGATTAAGTTGGGTCCATTAGGTAGGCCGAGCAGGTTGGATTAAGATGAGTAGGTTAGGTAGGTTGAGTATGTTGGATGAAGTTGGATAGGTTGTTGGAATCGTTGGGTTCGGTGTGTGGTTGGGCGGTTCACCGACAAGCGTGCGTGTGGGCGGCGTTGGGTGGACGGGCAGATGGGTCAGTGGGAGGGGCGGTTATTGCGCAACGGAAGGGCATGGGTGGGCCTTCGGTGTTTTTGGACAGTTCGGCAGGAGGGAGGTTTGCAGGCGAGCGGGTGACAGCGCCCGGTAGTACTCTCTGAATCTGAATCAGTGAAACTGTCACTGATTCAATCAGTGAGAGCCGAAGTCACTGATATCTTCAGTCGAAATCGTTTCGCTGACAATCAGTGAATATGCGAACCTTTTCATAATGACGCCAGTATTTCACTGGTCGTCAGTGGTAAAGTGCCGCACCACCAATCGCTCACTGATCGTTCAGTCGTCACGTTCAACTAGTTGTCACAGATTTCACTGAATCAAACAGAAAGTTTCACTGATTCAAAAAAAGTGCGCCAGATTTTCACTGATTTGTCCAGTTCAATTCACTGATTGTCAATGGCAGGGTTGTAACTGACACCATCAGTGAATAGTCACTGTCAATCAGTAGTTTTTCACTGATTCAGACTGAGAGAGTAACCAGCCTGCGCGACACGTGGACGCTGGCGTCTTATTAGCCGCCAGCCCTTGGGTCTCCGCCGCCTCCACTCCCCTCCTCTTCGTCCACCCCCTCCCTCACGGCCTCTTGGATGATGAATATGCCCGCGCGACGCCCGTTTTTACGGCCGAGTTCATTCAGGTGGCGGACGAAAGCGGGAAAGCCGGCGGGGCTGCGGCCAGTTAGGCCGGGTCATTAATCGTCCGGGGGCAATTAACCTGGCCGCGTCAAAAATGGGGATCAGCCTGATCCGCAAGATGAAAAAGTTGAATAAGGAAGCGTGACACACACAGGAAATTTACGTTCCTCCCGTCCTGATGGTGGTTTATAGTTGATACGGAATCCGGACGAATTTATAGAACCGTTGGGAGTTTTCGTGACAAAGATTCGGCTAATGGTTGGTAACTAATTCAAATGCGCTGCTGGATTTTCAATATTTACTTGGAATGTCAGCAAGTTAAGTATTATAACGAATAATTCAAATAATTTATTAATATTGCTGTATATTTCGGGAACCCAGTGCATTGGATAATGTTAT
>JAHLJT010009436.1:47301380-47415011 GCA_031308135.1 Acheta domesticus
AACTGTGACGTCCTTAGGTTCTAGAAAATGTAGTCTTTATCTGTAGAAAACATACGTAGAAAACCTACAATTCTACTACATCAAAATTTCCTTAAAATTATACAGAACATCTTGAGCCTACTTTTAGTGTTCCCACTTAATTCGAACATTTCTACGAGAATGTAGGGTCTATTCTAGGAGAAAGAAGCTATAGCAGAGCTCACTTACAGAGTAAATTGTCTACCACAATGGCGTAGACGGGACACGAGATTTCGCTGATATCGTGAGCCAATTAACGGAGTACTCTCTTTGTCTACTCAGCTTTAAAGTGTTTCTCCTCGAGAGAGACGTGGCTGCGGAGGCTGCGAGAGCCAGTATTGTCTCTCCCTCCTCCGGAGCCTTCGTTCCCAGGCTTCAGACACCCAGTCGTCGCACACGCCTCCGGCACCAACTCGCCATCTCCTGATTGAATTTCATTCCACATTTTCGTGAATGTATTTCATCCAACGTCTTTGACTTCCCACTCCAACGTTCTCTTCTTCTCTCTCTCTCTCTCTCTCTCTCTCACACACACACACACACACACACACACACACACACACTCACTCACTCACATCCACACACACACACACACACACACACACACTCACTCACTCACTCACTCATCGCACACACACATAAACACACACAAACACATACACATAAACACACAGTCTGCACCAGATGCTCGATCCCAACTAAAATATTTTAGCTGCTCTCTGAACGAACATCATTTGTGCGAATCATCATCACCACCGACATCCATCTTACGCGTCTTAATAGTACTCGTATTTCATTGACTTTGTTGCCCCCAAAACCCTTTCAAAGTACGTTTTGCTTCATAAACTGAATTATTAACAGGACTTTTGATTCCTATCACGTGCCAAATAATATCCAACTGTGGGTGCGCTCTTCGAATATAATATTTCCTCCAATATCTTCGCTGTCACCTTTGTTACTTAAATCTTCTCTTAGTCATCACCACCTTGCTTGGGCAAAACCCGTCATTAAACTTGCTTCCATCTAGTTCCTTGTTCCCACGCTATGTTATGTTGAGCATCGCCCTTCCGTTCCATACTTCTCAGCACTCCACCGGAGAAGCCGCCACTCACACGATGACTACCTCTTTTCGCTCGACTTCATCGCCGCCCCCGCCGCCCCCGCCCCCTTTCTTTCCATCACCCCCTCCTCCACCTCCGTTCTTGCCTTCCATCTCAACCTCACTTCTGCTGGTACTTAGCCGTCGTCCTTCCCTGCCGCTCTCTCCGCCACTCTTGCCCTCCGCACCACCGTCACTTCCTTGGCCTCTGTCAGCACCATCTCCACCTTCGTCATCATCTCATCATCACCACCGTCAGCACAATCTCCACTGTCATCCCGTTACCTCCGACCGGGCGAGGTGGACTCAGGACATCAACTCACGTCATTGCAAGTCTGACCAGGTTCGAGTCCCGCTGGTAACAGGACTAGCAACATAGCTAGGTCGAATTCAGTCGCTTTCTATAGGAGAATTCTAGTGACCGGCTGCTCTGATCGGTAGTTTTCCGTGGTTTCTCCTATCAGCACTCGTAGAATGCCGGAGCAATACCCTAACACATGGGCCACAGACCGCGCCCTTGTCTTATCACCCCTCACTTACAAACACACTAGCATGCCCTACACTACCACACATGCCGGAAGACCGATCGGAAGCTTATACGATAGGATCGACCGATCGGAAGCTTATACGACCGATCGGAAGCTTATATCGTAGCTTGCCCGACTGGGGCGGTACCCCGGTGGTAGGAGATACCTGGTTGAGGAAACCCCCGATAGCCGACGGTAGGTCGGAGCCCGATCTCACCATCTAGCAGGGAAAGATCATAGTCACCTCGCGTGGAAAACGCGTGCTCTACACTTGGGGTACTAATTACCTTAAAAGTTGACGCGCCCGGAATCACTAATTAATCTATTAAACCCGTTACCTCGGTTATTTCCGTCACCATCGGCAGGACGTCGTCACAGAAACCTCTACCAGCGCCATTGTCGCCGCCTCCTCGCTCCCGCCTGCAGCCATGGCGGACGGAGGCGAATCCATTTAGTTATCTCGTAATTAACAGAAGCCGTCGCGCCGGAGAAAGATTGTGCGCGCGGGTCGCGAGTCCCGCTGCAGTGCCTTCCGCCGCCGCCGCCGCCGCCGGGGCTGGCAATTAACTGGCGCAGCGTGCAGGACGCCCCCGGCGCGGCGCCCGGCCAACGCCGCCCGCCGCCCGCCGCCCCCGCCGCCCCCGCCGCCCCCGCCGCCCCCGCCGCCCCCCGCCGCCCCCGCCGCCCCCGCCGCCCCCGCCGCCCCGCCGCCCCCGCCGCCCCCGCCGCCCCCGCCGCCCCCGCCCGCCCCCGCCGCCCCCGCCGCCCCCGCCGCCCCCCGCCGCCCCCGCCGCCCCCGCCGCCCCCGCCGCCCCCGCCCGCCCCCGCCGCCCCCGCCGCCCCCGCCGCCCCCGCCGCCCCGCCGCCCCCCGCCGCCCCCGCCGCCCCCGCCGCCCCCGCCGCCCCCGCCGCCCCCGCCGCCCGCCGCCCCCGCCCCCGCCGCCCCCGCCGCCCCCGCCGCCCCCGGCCCCGCCCCCGCCGCCCCCGCCGCCCCCGCCCGCCCCCGCCGCCCCCGCCGCCCCCGCCGCCCCCGCCGCCCCCGCCGCCCCCGCCCGCCCCCCGCCGCCCCCGCCGCCCCCGCCGCCCCCGCCGCCCCCGCCGCCCCCGCCGCCCCCGCCGCCCCGCCGCCCCGCCGCCCCCGCCCCCCCCGCGCCCCCGCCCGCCCCCGCCGCCCCCGCCGCCCCCGCCGCCCCCGCCGCCCCCGCCGCCCCCGCCGCCCCCGCCGCCCCCCCGCCCGCGCCCCGCCGCCCCCGCCGCCCCCGCGCCCCCCGCCGCCCCCGCCCGCCGCCCCCGCCGCCCCCGCCGCCCCCCGCTCTTCCCGCTCTGCCGCCGGCTGCTCACTGCTTCTGGAGTCGCCTAGGGTTGCAGCTAACAGCCAAGGAGGATTTAAGCGGCGTTGTATTTTATGCATGGAGCAATACGTGAAGCCATAATTGGTATTGCCACTGAAATAAAAATATCGATAGAAGGATTTTATTGATCTACGAATGTGACCTTCAAGGTACTTGACTATCTATTGCTCAATTAATGTAGGACCTGTACATATTATGCGTTTTAAAAAACGTTTTCTTCTATCAGCTCTCTGGCGCTCATAGTTTGCCTCGGCTTCTTTTATGAAAACAGCTCAATTTCTTCTATCTTCTACTCTTCTTCACCATCTTTTAATACCTTAATTTTAACAAAAACGTTTTTATAAACAACACAATTTTTATGTTATTCACGTTCTTTTCCTGTAATCATCATATATGCCTTTTTTCTTTGTAAGAAGAAGAATAAGAAAGACTTATGCCTTTTCAGTTCTTACTTACATCAAGAGAATGTAATAAGTGATAAAAAGGAAATAAAATATTCTTTTCGGAGATTTCGGAAGATATCGATCGGAAGTTTTCGGAGCCAGATGCAATAAAATAGTCATAATAGTAATTTAGATGAGTGAAAGGAATAAAATGCATGAGATTGAAAACTTGAATTAGCGATTGCAGCGAAAGGCAAAAAAATGTGCAGAGTTAAACTTGTGACGTACGCAGCCACTGTGCGTGTGGCGTGTGAGCGGCCCTCTTTCGTTGGCGCTCTCCAGTCTATGTAGTTGCTGGGCGAGTGCCCGCTCCCGGCGTGGCGCGTTCGCAGCGAATGTTCGCTCGGCAGCTCCTGCTCCAGTCCCTCCAGCGGCTGATGAGATGAGGCGATGAGATCTCTCGCCCGGATGAACTGCTCTTCTGTTTTCTACGGTGTTGTTTTGAGACAAGCCAGCTCGCAAGTTGTTTGTGAGTTAGTTGAGCCTTTCACATTTCTCAGGCGAAAAGCATGCAAATTAGGTGCGATTTTTCTTCGCGATTAGTTCTCTACTACCTTCTAGTTAATGAACGCCCATTACTATTCAGTAGTTTTGGAAATTTTAATTTTTACGTCAGAGTGCATTATTAAAAATTTTGGAATAAAACTTTTCCTAAATTACAATTATTTGCTTGCTACAAAAATGCCCGAACATACTGTATGTCGTTATTAATTCGCAGTTTGCTGAATGTAAAAATATTTCAAAAGACAATGCATTTACAGGTACTCATTCTTTATGAAACTATTGTAAATAATTGTTGGTATTTTTTTTATTTTCTGTATCTTTTAAGAAATTTAATACACACACTTCAAAAAATTCTAAGGTAAATAATAGTATTGAAGACGAATAACAACATGAAATTCAGATTTAACTTGAAATAAATAGCCAATAAATTTATTCAGCGAAATTAAAAACTCTTTATTTTATAATACAAATTTTTCGCTTAGTTTCTAACAATTATCTCCTCTTTTAGAATGTGGCATAGCATCTCGCATTCATCAAAGCTCTTTTAAATCTGATACGCTAGTCTTGTTGGAGAAAACATAGCCACATTCACCTCTAAAATCCCTTTAGGCAAATTGGCGTCTCATTGGAGCACTAATTGATATTCCTGAGCAGGCGGCGCGCGGCTTTAAAAGCAGAATAATGGGCCCCATCAAGCGCCTCCCGCAGCGCAAATTTGTTGGACGCACGGAGAGGCGGCCGCCCGCCCATTCCGCCTCGCCCCACCCACCCAGACCCGCTCTGCCCTCCCAGCCCAGACCCGCCCTACCTGCCCAGACTCGCCCTACCAGCTGAGACCCGCCCTGCCAGCCCAGCCCCACCCTCCCAGCCCAGCCCCACCCTCCAGCCAGCCCCACCCTACCCGTCCAGCCCAGCCCAGCCCGCCCTCCCAGCCCAACTACCCGCCCAGCCCAGCCCCGCCCTCTCAGCCCAGCTAAGCCCTTCCAACCCAACTACCCGCCAGCCCAGCCCCACCCTCTCAGCCCAGCTAAGCCCTTCCATCCCAGCCCAGCCCAGCCCCGCCCGCCACCCCGGTTACCATTGTCCGCTCTGCCACACCACGCCACACCAAGCTCCCCACACCTGCCACGCCTCGGCTCACCCCACCATGCTCCTGCCCTCCCAACTGGCTGACCACACTAACCCACCAGAACCGCCCGCCCGTCCCTCTCACACACCCGCTCCTCCTCAACACGCAACACAAGCCTTCTCACGCTCCACGCCCGCCATGCCTGCCACGCCCCGTCAATCCACCTGCCCGACCACACTAACCCACCTGAAACACCCCTCCATGCCCTGTCAAGCTTCCCCTCCCGTCCGCACCACCTGCCCATCTCTTTCTGATCCATCTCGCTCCGCCTGCGCCTGTCCATGACTCGCTTCCCATCATTCATTCAATACTCTGTTCACCAGCCTCCAACACCAACTTGTCTTGCACCGTATGCCATGTCCCATTACGCTTCATCTTCATACCATCCCGTAGTGTTCCGCCTCGCTCCGTCTCGTCCCGTCTCGTCCCGTCTCGTCCCGTCCCGTCTCGTCCCGTCTCGTCCCGTCTCGTCCCGTCTCGTCCCGTCTCGTCCCGTCTCGTTCCATCCCGCCCTGCCCCGCCCTGCCCCGCCCTGCCCCGCCCTGCCCCGCCCTGCCCCGCCCTGCGCCGCCCTGCCCCGGGCCTCTTGCCTCTTCCACCCCCACCTCAGTGAACCACACACCGCCCCACATCGCCTCACACATCCCGTTCCGTCCCGTCGTGCCCCGCTGACTCGCCCATCCATCCATCCTACCCGCTAGCCCGCCTGCTCCGTCCTGTTCCACCCCGCTCCTACGTCGCACTCCGCCCCGCTCCCGGCCCGGGCTCCCACGGCCCGCCAGGCCGCACGCGCGCACTCACTCACGCACGCACACGCGCGCGCATGCACGCACGCGCCACCCAGGCGCTCGCGTCGCCCGTGCCTTTGTGGCGGACCGTGCTTTGCGTCCACCACCCGACGCGACGAGCCACAGTTCTTCGTTCCGTGCCACGTGCGGAGACGGCACGTGCACTGACGACCTCTAAACGTAATGATAGGCAACCAAACAGAAAGATATAGGAAAAACTTTGGATTATTCCAATTCAGAAAAAATGCTTTCGACTGTCGGAAATTGGCTCGTTTACGGTATTGTTATTGATATTTCGTGCTCATAGAATCTTTATTAGCCATACCTTTTCCTTTGCGACTCTTTTTGGACTTCTTATATCCGTATGTGTGGTGTTTCAGTGATGACAAATCTCAACAGGTTATATTTCGTGAACTTTGAAGATTTTATTGCTATGGACTATGCAATCAAGAACTCATTGTTATAAGTGGGAAAATAGTGGGAAAGATTTGATTGTGAAAAAGTGTTTGTTCTATTCGCAACTCAAATTCATTTGAAGAAAACTGATCATGTGAAATAACGATGGAATAGAAATTGTATTTATGCAAGGATTCGATTCTAGAACATTCGGAGTATGTATTTTCTGTTGTGACGAGGAATAGATGCAAAACAAAATATTTTACTCATAACTTTGTAACATATTTTGTACAATTTATTTAGTACGGCGAATGAACAATGAAGGACACTAGGTAAAACTCATCTGTATGAAACTTCATTCATTCTGTAGATTATACATATATGTTGAACTAATAATAAAGTGGTAGTTAGATTATGTACACCATGTTTCAAGTAGATAAAATTTCAACTTCATAATGTAGCGTTTTATATGCAGATTAGATACTTTTGCTTATCTGCCCTTCTAAATTTACATATCAAGCAGAGCGATGCAATTATGGTGAAAGTGCATTTGACTACACACAATGTGCTATTACGTCATTCATATTTCCTAACCACCTCGGAACGAAAATGTCTGGAATATTCACATATCCTCTATGTAAAGTTGACATAAAACGTGTCGTAAATGTCTACATTCTCCGCAGGGCGTTCCTGGAAACAAAATGCTATTGAAGTGTTCTTCTCCAGCACAAACCCGCCTAATTTGTTTGTTTGTGCGAGGCGCGCACGTCCGCGTAGATCAAATTATCTGCAATTTCGCGATTGTTACGCGGTGGTAATGTAAAGTGCGGCGTGCGCGAGAAGCTCGTAATGCGATATTCGTGAGTTTTCCCCGGATTTGTATGCCGTTTGCGTTCGCTCCGATGCCCATTCCCAGAAGTGTCAAGGCCTTCCCTTCGTGAGCGATGTGGCAAGCGTAATGGATCGTGGTGGTCGAATGATGAGCAGAAATCACAACCTCATTTCAAGGGTTTTCCAACCTAAACGAAGACAAGTTCTTCTTGTTGTGTAATTCAGATAGACTGTCGGATAGTGTCCCTTAACGAGTCTCATTACGCGCAGTAAGTAAATCATTAACAACAATGTATAGATTGGGGATTTTCATTGAAATTTATTTCAGAAGCCTAAAATATACCTTTAATAATAATAATAATAATAATAATAATAATAATAATAATAATATTTCATTTATCGCTATTAAGAATAATTATCGATGAGTGATTCGTCGTCCATTCTCCCACTAATCCCATTTTGTTCGTAATCCATACATCAGAATTCAAATTGTCGAAAATCTACATCACCTTTGGTGGACCACACCACGGAGAACGCATCTAAAAACATGAAAATAGTAATTTAATTAACAATATTATTTAAGTGAATTTCGCTTTCGGGCATGTGAACATAAACTAAAGATGAAGTACATTGCCAGTTAATTTTAAACTTACATTAAAAGTTTCAGATAAAAAAACATTTCCTTCGCGGTTGCCCTGATTTCCCAAGTTTTGAGGACTATTGACGGCAAAATTCATGACTTTATCGTTTAAGTTTGATTTAGCTGCTTCTTTTAGCCACAATTTTTTTTTTACATTTGGCAAGAAATTCAAATGTAGTAGCCTTGAAAATAGAAGTTAATATTTTTTATGGCGATAAAACATTTAGCGTATCATTATTTTGTAGTTGTAGTTGATTACTTGTTTAGAATTACCCTCTCATTTCAAATTTTTTAAACGTTTTGCCTTTATTAGATAATGAACTTTTCCGTTACGCTGGCATTGTTGGAGATTCGCAGGACGTGTCTAAGCCATTTTCACGGTGACAGCATAGTGACAAGAGACGTTTTCAGGTCACTCGTCTGGGTGACAAGGTGTCAAACATCGCGAACATTCACTCTCATCACAGAGTTTCCGGGCTGTTTCGTGTTGCAGAGGCGTTCGTGACACGTGTGTCATTCTAAAATAAGATATATAAAAGTACGCCGTAGTTTGGAAATTCAGTCACAGCTGTTAGTAGAGGTATTTGTCAGGGATGTGGTAATCATTTGAGAAAATGTTTAAAAGCCTGAGGTATTGAATACAGTATAGATGTGAATATTTGTATTCATAAACTCGTTTCACTCAAAGGCTTTGCACCTTTACGTGATTTGGATTCCATTGCTTTCAATGAAAATATTTTACATACTACTCATATACAGCTTTATTTATTTCTACATGTTAAGGAAGGTTGCCTACGATTTGAAAACAAAGCACACTTTCAATATTTGTTTATGAGAACCTCAGATCTATCAGATATAAATCTAATGATCGAAAAGAACAAAAACTGTATTACTCAAAATGCAGTAAATGCATTTCATACTCCTAAGAAAAATGCGGATTATTTGTTAGGTACACGAAAACTAGTTCAGCTTGCCAATGTTTCAAAGTATCAGTGTATACCATCATCAGGTTATGAAAGTGGAAATAATCCATTTTACATTCAAAATATAACTACACAATAAGAGACAAACTCTACAAAATATTAAACAGAACAATTGAATAATTATTCTGAAAATAAGAGTATGTCAATCACCTACATGCCATGCATTTGTGAACAGTGTAACTCTCTTATTAAAGAATGAAAAAATAATAATATAACCACAGAAATGTATAGATTTGTAAGCATGTTGTAACATTGTCCCCACTAAAAGCGGGTTTTCGAAGCATGTAAAAAACGCGAATGCAACGTAACACGAAATGTACCCAGTTTGTGCTACAGAAACAAACACATTTTCTCTCGCATTGAAAACAGCGCGATTTATCGGGAATTTATTGAGCACCATCTGGTTGCGAGAAGCGTTGACAATCTGCGGAGGGAGCTTTTGTCTTGCGGGGCTGGCGAGCATCCTCCGCCCACGCGCAGGCGCCAGCTGCCACCAGGGGGAAACCGATCGCATAAATCCACGTTCGCCCAAGTTATTTATTGAAGTCTATTGATTCTAATTTGACGACAGCATAACGCGGCATTTCCCGCTCTTTCTCGCGCGTTCTTTGTCGAGTGGCGATTTGCTCCCGCTGCCGGTAACATCCAATCCACCGTCTTCCTCTCTGCCGATTTTATCACTTCCTTCATTTGTTTCGTGCGCCCCTCCCACAGTTTCCTCGGTTTCGTGCTGCTACCTCATCTGCCGCCGCTGTGAGCGACACCTCCGCTCTCGCACTGCTGGTGTTACCGCCGAAGCTCCCTCTGTGGCTCATGCCATTGCCGCCGGAGGAACCGCCTATCTCTCGCCCGTGGCCTTGCCCACCTCCCCCGCCACCGCCGCTTCCGCTACTGTCTCCACCACGACCACCCGAACTTCCCCCTCGTTCAACTCTCCCACCGCTTCAGTTCTCACCGTTACTGACGTCACTAACTCTACCAACTGCGACAATTCTTCGAAATCTTCCACACCTTCCAACTCTACCAGGTCTTTGAACACTTTCTGCTCTTCCAATTCTTCCGGTCCTTCCAACTCTTCCATTCCTTCCAACTCCTCCAGCCCTTCCAACTCTTTCAGCTCTTCCAACTCTTTCAGCTCTTCCAACTCTTTCTGCTCTTCCAACTCTTTCTGCTCTTCCAACTCTTTCAGCTCTTCCAACTCTTTCAGCTCTTCCAACTCTTTCAGCTCTTCCAACTCTTTCAGCTCTTCCACTCTTTCAGCTCTTCCAACTCTTTCAGCTCTTCCAACTCTTTCAGCTCTTCCAACTCTTTCAGCTCTTCCAACTCTTTCAGCTCTTCCAACTCTTTCAGCTCTTCCAACTCTTTCAGCTCTTCCAACTCTTTCAGCTCTTCCAACTCTTTCAGCTCTTCCAACTCTTTCAGCTCTTCCAACTCCTTCAGCTCTTCCAACTCTTTCAGCTCTTCCAACTCCTTCAGCTCTTCCAACTCTTTCAGCTCTTCCAACTCTTTCAGCTCTTCCAACTCTTTCAGCTCTTCCAACTCTTTCAGCTCTTCCAACTCTTTCAGCTCTTCCAACTCTTTCAGCTCTTCCAACTCTTTCAGCTCTTCCAACTCTTTCAGCTCTTCCAGCTCTTTCAGCTCTTCCAACTCTTTCAGCTCTTCCAGCTCTTTCAGCTCTTCCAACTCTTTCAGCTCTTCCAACTCTTCCAGCTCTTCCAGCTCTTTCAGCTCTTCCAGCTCTTCCAACTCTTCAGCTCTTCCAACTCTTCCAGCTCTTCCAACTCTTCCAGCTCTTCCAACTCTTCCAGCTCTTCCAACTCTTCCAGCTCTTCCAACTCTTCCAGCTCTTCCAACTCTTCCAGCTCTTCCAACTCTTCCAGCTCTTCCAACTCTTTCAGCTCTTCCAGCTCTTTCAGCTCTTCCAACTCTTTCAGCTCTTCCAACTCTTTCAGCTCTTCCAACTCTTTCAGCTCTTCCAACTCTTTCAGCTCTTCCAACTCTTTCAGCTCTTCCAACTCTTTCAGCTCTTCCAACTCTTTCAGCTCTTCCAACTCTTTCAGCTCTTCCAACTCTTTCAGCTCTTCCAACTCTTTCAGCTCTTCCAACTCTTTCAGCTCTTCCAACTCTTTCAGCTCTTCCAACTCTTTCAGCTCTTCCAACTCTTTCAGCTCTTCCAACTCTTTCAGCTCTTCCAACTCTTTCAGCTCTTCCAACTCCTTCAGCTCTTCCAACTCTTTCAGCTCTTCCAACTCTTTCAGCTCTTCCAGCTCTTTCAGCTCTTCCAGCTCTTCCAGCTCTTTCAGCTCTTCGAGCCCTTCCAATTCTTCCCACGGCAACACTAACAATAATTCCAGCCACGATTCCACCACTACAACCGCCACCACCGCCGCCATCTCCGCCACCGCATCCACCCCGTTGTCTCCCGTCCCCAATCGCCGGCGGCACAACACCCGCTTCCGTTACGACCTATAAGCGCGCATCCTATCGCGCGGTGGCGGCCGGCCGGCCGGGCGGCCGCCGCGCCGCACCCCTTCCTCGCGACTCGTACTCACGATAGCGATGCGCCGTCGCTCTTTATGAGCCGAGCTGTACCGGAGAAACTCGTTCCACGCCACGGGGGCGATGGCGCCCAAACCTTTCCCCCCCACCCCACTCCACTCCCCTCCCTCGCACTTCCCCCGGCCCTCGGCGGTCCCCGAGTTTATAAGCGGCCTGCTATCAACTTCGATGTGTATAACCCACATTCACTCGCAACTTGCTTCGACAGTGTCCGCCCCCCTCCACCCTCTCCTCCACGCCCTCGCCGTGCCGCGCGCCTTTGTTGGCCCGGGGCGGCTGCTTCCGGAGAGCTCTTCAGATCTTAATTTGCCGCGGGGCCGCAGAGGGGAGCGCAAGGGGCGAGCGATTGGATCATTGCGGGGGCGGCGCAAATGTTTTGGCCGCGTTCAAAGAGGCGCTTGCGAGGCGGGCGAGGGAGGAAGGGGTGAGGCTGGAAGGAAGGAGGGAGGGAGGGAAGGACGACGGAGGGCGAGCGACCGCGCGTGGAGAGGCGGTGGTGGCACGAGAGGAAGAACGAGTGAAGAGCAGCAGCTACAGGACACAATTAGAAAGGACCGAAGAGGCAATGGGAAATGAATTTGAATGGGAAGGGGAATTTGATAACTCAGTCGAATCAAAGAATGAAATACGTTAGAGATGGATAAAGAAAATATTTGTGCAGAATGGAGATAGATATATTTTAACGACAGTGTTATGTTGGGTGACAACTAGGGTTATGTGTCCCGAAAATTCCTCATTTTGAGTACTTTCCAGTTCAGGCCTAGGCATGATGAAAGAGTGAATATGTACATGAGAGACATAATAAGAATGTAGTGGTGTCTGAATCAAAACACGGATGGTTTAAGGAGTATGAGTAAGGTAAGAGTAGATGCCTCATGTTTGGTTAATGAATGGCGTAAATATTCTCTTGAAATAGTAACCTAAAGATGTGCTAGAAAGGTAATGTGAAGCGTTGGTCACGAAGTGAACCCGGATAATATGAGAGGAGATAGGGTCAAGCTAAATAAATGAAGAGTAATAAGAACGGTTACGAGCGAGAATAGAGAAAGGGAATAAAACAACCAGGAAAGCCGCAACAGAAGCAGGGAACCGAAATCTAGAGTCGGCAAACAGGAATCTCGGTTGCCCCCGGAACCCCGGAAGTGAAGGACCGAGGATTGCTTCAAGGCGAGAAGCGATCGCCGGCCGCGGGGCAGTGACCA
This sequence comes from Acheta domesticus, assembly GCA_031308135.1. Taxonomy (NCBI): domain Eukaryota; kingdom Metazoa; phylum Arthropoda; class Insecta; order Orthoptera; family Gryllidae; genus Acheta; species Acheta domesticus. The sequence continues at coordinate 47,313,852 of JAHLJT010009436.1, forward strand.
GGAAAGCGGGGGTGGGGGAGGGTGTCGGCGCTGAGGACCGAGCAAAGTCGGCGCAAACTGCGGGTGGGCGTACCTCTTCCTTGGCCCTCCGCGCCGCGGGGGGGGGGAGCCCAAAGAGGCGGCCTTAGGAGCAGCGCGAGGATGAGGAGCAACACGCGAAGCAATCGACGCTTCGATATTGCGTGCTGGCTGGCGCGTTGGAGCGAGAGGCGGAGGCGGTGGGTGGGGGTGAGGGAGGGGCGGGGCGGGGCAGAGGCGCGAGAACCGACGCCCTCTTCAGACATCTCTCGAGAAGCAGCTGTTAGCCAATTCGAGCCCCCGCCTCGCCCCAGGCCGCCCTCTCTGCGCCCTCGCCCAGCTTCTTCCGGCTTGTTGGCCCTCTTCGCCCTCCCCGCCAGCCAAGGTTTCCCTCCGCCCCTTCTCGTTACCTCGCTGACTCTCCGCGTAGATCCCGCTTCCTCCCCTCCTCTTTCCCGATACCTCCACGTCATCTCTTCTCCCCAATATGTCCTCTTCCCTCGACCAACACTCCCACCTTCTCACTCTTCCGCCTCCACTCTCTCCTCCAACTCCATTCTTCCCTCCATATTCCACTCTCCCCATCACCTTCACTCTCCCCATCACCTTCACTCTCCCCATCACCTTCACTCTCCCCATCACCTTCACTCTCCCCATCACCTTCACTCTCCCCATCACCTTCACTCTCCCCATCACCTTCACTCTCCCCATCACCTTCACTCTCCCCATCACCTTCACTCTCCCCATCACCTTCACTCTCCCCATCACCTTCACTCTCCCCATCACCTTCACTCTCCCCATCACCTTCACTCTCCCCATCACCTTCACTCTCCCCATCACCTTCACTCTCCCCATCACCTTCACTCTCCCCATCACCTTCACTCTCCCCATCACCTTCACTCTCCCCATCACCTTCACTCTCCCCATCACCTTCACTCTCCCCCATCACCTCACTCTCCCCATCACCTTCACTCTCCCCATCACCTTCACTCTCCCCATCACCTTCCTCCCATCACCTTCCTCTCCCATCACCTTCACTCTCCCCATCACCTTCACTCTCCCCATCACCTTCACTCTCCCCATCACATTCACTCTCCCCATCACATTCACTCTCCCCATCACATTCACTCTCCCCATCACATTCACTCTCCCCATCACATTCACTCTCCCCATCACATTCACTCTCCCCATCACATTCACTCTCCCCATCACATTCACTCTCCCCATCACATTCACTCTCCCCATCACATTCACTCTCCCCATCACATTCACTCTTCCCGTCACCTTCACTCTCCCTATCACCTTCACTCTCCCATCAGATTCACTCTCATCGCAATCTCTCACCCCGCCACCTCTCATCCCCTCCACCTCCCATCCCCGCCACCTCCCATCCCCGCCACCGTCTATCCCCGCCACCACCAATCTCCGCCACCTCCCATCCCCGCCACCTTTCATACCCGCCCCTCTCATTCCCACTACCGCTCTTCTCCGTCACCTCACACCTTCCCCCTCACATCCGTCTACTCCGCATCTCCTTACCTTCACCCCACAACTCCCTCCCCGCCAGCTCTCCTCCGACCCGCCTCCTGTTACCCCCGCCCTTAGCCAACCCCGCCCTTTCCCGGCCCGTAAACGCCCCCTCCCCGTCCGTGTCGCGCTGCGGCGCCGCGTGAAATGAGGGCGTTTGAAGGTGCCACAAAGGGAAACGGATGCGCGAACATTCGCCCCAAGCCGAAAATTTCCGGGTGCTTGCGCGCTCAGTCTTCCTTTGCGGCGGCGGCGCCGCCTCCGCCGAGCAGTTTGCGCGCGTTTCCCTTCAATTTTTCTATTGTGCGCAAACGTAGTTATAGAAACGGGGCCATGCATTCGGGATGGCGCGACTAAAAGCGGTACTTTGACAATATTCGCGTAAAATTTCTTCACGGTGCTTTCTGAGATCAAACTCCTTGCGCTCGAGAAATCGGTTTGATGTGCGTGAAACACCGTGGTGAAACGCGGTGAGAAATGCTATTGAAAGAGCCATGTCACAGATAAATGATATAAGAAGATACAATAAAAGTTACAATAACGTTGTATTGATGCATGTTATAATATTATAGTCATGTTTGAAGAAGTCCTTTGTGTTCACGAAGAATATTCATTATTGAACGAAGATGTTACGTAGGATATTACAACAATACCAACATCACCAGCGTTACAGTCTTGTGTCTTTTTCGTATGATAAACTGGCGACGTCTTGCATTGCGGTTTATATTCTACTCTACATTCGTGTGCCAATTATTTCCAGACTGGCCCAGCCCACCGCTCACTGATTGGGAATTTACATTAGCAACCATCACAACGCCATCCAATCAGGCATGGCCAATTACGATAGTTGATTGCGTCGAATCAGAAGAGTTGTTTTCTGCTCAAAGCAATGGTGCTATGAGTGGTCTGTCAAAATCCTTTCAGGAACTTATTTTCACTTCCCAAATTGTTCTTATTGAGTTATCGACGTACCGTAGATAATTAAGGAAAGTTATAACTAACTATATTAATTATAATTTCCTTAATGTATGGATCGTATTAATATAATGTACTTTGGAATGTCTTGCATTAATATAATTAATGCGTTCTACACATTCCAAAACATCTTAAGAATTATACGAGTATGTCTTTGTTATATTGTACTCATTTAAATGTAATAGATGAATGCACACGCTTGTATTTGCAACTGAGTGGAATACGAGTAATATCATTAGATAAAATGTCAATTCCTTTTCTCTCTTCTTCGTAAATTGCAGTTAATACAAATTCACAAATCTTACATGCGTAAATTGCATTGCTTCTTATGTTTGTTTGGCGGAGTTGGTATTATTTCAACAAAAAATATTTTGCAAGATGTTCGTTGCATGATTTTTTTTCTTAATCTTTGTAGGATTTGTTGTATATCGTGATGTAAAATAAGTAAAGGTTAGTAAATGAAATGGCTGTTGAACATTTAAATATTTCTTTCGCTTTTCAATTAGAATAAGTTACTATATAGATGACGCTTTATAGAAATAATGTTGCAGCTGCTGTTGCGCCTTCCGATCATAAGTTCCTTGCTCATTACCGAAAGAAGAGGAAAGAAGTTTACTCTTTTATGCCTTCCATTTGATGTGTGCTGAAGTGTAAGTGATACCTTCCCGCTGCTTTTCTCTGCATTTAGGCGGTCATGAGGGATGACTAATAATGACGAATGGGACTTGATTTAAACGACGTGCAGTGGTATGAAAAACTACGAGCTCATGTTGAAAACGTCCACGCCTTGCATGTGGCCTTCAAATCCTTCGTCCTTCGAATCCGCACGTCACGAAAACAGGGAGCAGAAGCCAGAAGGCAAACGATCAGACTTGAAGGTCAATAAGAGTTGCCTTCTCAAATCCATTCAATCTTTTCCGCTCTTTGATTCAGCTCCACTCTGCGGCGGGCTATCTCACACACGAGCTCAAGCATCGACTGCGCTAGTTCAGTCTTTGCCGAGAGAATAGACACTTGGAGAGAGAAAACTCCGAAGCCAGCATGCATCTCGGTGCCGGATCTCATGCTTCAGCTGGGAAGGAATATATTAAGTATCTAAGGTGACTTAAGTCCCGCGGCAGCTTTATGCTCCCGTATGCTCCCTTCAGCTACCGCTGCTTTGCACTCACCCAACGTTGATGTCCGAGGTTTGCGAAAACAATACACTTAAAGTTCAAACAAAAAGAAAATATATTGTTCGAAATTTCTGGACGGCTAATCAATCGGCCAACTATTACTTGCTCCGCGTTTGCAAGTTCTTCTCCTGTATTCCTGAACCACCCGGTTAATTACATCTAATACCTTCCCCAAGGTTTCGCCAATCATCTAAGCACTTGAAGACACTACTAATTGAGTATTTAAACAAGTTTTTCACTTTAAATATCACGACTTAATCGTTATGCGTCCATATCTTTCAAACTCTTGCCAGCATCTCCCGAAAACAAACTTAACTCCATAGCAACCCAGTACATTACTCAATTGTTCGTTCTCAAACGAGTTGAAACTCTCGTACCAAGTTCTATTTCAATTTCGTAACGGAACACCACCATCGCTCTATGTACAACCTGCACTACACTTTTGGGCTAGTGACCAAGGATAGTTGACGCGCCGGAATCAATATTCACTCCAAACCCCTCCACGACGGAGAGAAGCAGTAGAATGACGGAGGTAAATGACCACTCTTAAACGGTCTGAAAGGCGGACTACTTCTCGTAAAACCATTCAACAGCAGGAATAACCGTTGGTCGATTCAGCTCCAGTCTCCCGGCGCGGCGCGGCGGGCTGCCTCACACGGACGCCCTCTGAAGAACCCGTTCCGCGTGCGGGGCCATCAGTCGCTCCAGTGAGGCGGCGACGCGTGTGTGGTGTCTCGCGACCGCGCCGGAGAAGAAACGGCTTGTTAGGGCGCCTGCGCGCGGCGACGTAACTCATAACTAATTGCGTCCTTACGGGTGCGGGGCGCGCTACCTGCTCGCGCACAAGCAGATCCATCACGGGGACAGCCGGCGCGGCGCGGCGCGGCGGCGGCGACGACACTCAGGGCGGGCGAGAGAAATTGAGAACCGCATGGAGATGGGGAAATGATGAAATGAAAGGAATGGTGGGCTGACAGGCGAGCAGGTGCTGGTGCAGCAGTATTGCACAGATGTTCTCTTGCGAATTTTTAACTAATGTACACGAATTATTTAAGCGAGGCATTTTGAAACGTTTATTCAAAATCGGAAATATTTAAATTCACAGGATTTGATGCAAAGAGGTGTGTTTCAGTGAGTATGCAGATCAATATTTATAATGGATATCACTAATAATTTGTTTATAATTAACTTGTTTAATCAGTGTGTATTAAATTTATAACAATTAAGTCCGCATATCCATTGATAGCATTTTAATGATGTATAAATAAAAAGCTATCAATAATTAACTTAACTTTATTATGTAAATAATTGAATGAATATTCGCGGTTTCTGAAAATGAACCCAATTAAGTATGTGTAACTAAGATTTTTAATTCTGTCGTCTCGATTTTAAGAACTGCCCAACTCTTCTCGTCAAGATGGTCTAATTGAAGTTGGAAAAATCACATATTTCATAAGTCTGTTCTAATACTTTCCCCAAAATGGTTCGATCTGAAGGCCTATACATAATCTTCCGATGTTTGAGTGGAGTTCTCATTGTCTTGAATATAATATAATCGTTGTCAGAGCTGTAAATAAAATGTTTATGATTGTCGGACAGGTGTTTTTTTCAGGTCAGTGATCTATTCAAAATATTGAAAATCATGAGGCATAAGTATGCTAATTTAAAGGGTAAAATGTCCCCGAAGCCACATACATTTGTTTTTGTTTTATTAATTCATGAGAGAACTAATACAATTTCTCTCAGTATTCATTTTTAATTTTTCCCCTGCAGGCAGGGATGCAGAATGATAAATTAATTTTTTTCATAAGTATCAGACGTGAAAGGTTCAATAGAACTTCTGCTCAAGGCTACAGTTGTTTTGAGCTACGCATTGACGAAACATTGATTCTCGCAAACCCAAAGTCTATCCTGCAGTTCGAACAAAAAAATATTTTAAATCTGTAATAAAGCAGACACATTGGGGACTGCAAAATAATTAAGAGGAAACATGTCTCGGGGAGAAATTCTAACGATTTGTGTTATAGGAATTACGACGTTTATTATCTCGGATATTAACTGGCAAGATGCGAAAATGATGAATATTAGTAACATTTTTTGGTTCGTAATGGAAACTTTGCAATTTTGTTCTCTCTCCTACAAAGTAAAATTTTCTACCTAGCAAAATTTTAGGTGTTACTAAAGTTTCGCCATCGATGTATCTCTCATACTCCGAACCAAACGGCGATGCACCAACCGACTGCACACCTATCGACAATACGCCAACCGAAAGAAATCCACTTGACAGTAAGTCAATCGACAATACACCAATTGACAATACACCAACCGTCAATACGCCAATCGACAGTACACCAACGAACAGCACTCCAACCGACCCCGCACTAACCGACAGCAGCCATCAAAACCGCACCAACCGCTACTATAATGCCCCAGATCCTAGACGCTCAGCCGCCAGCACCCTCTACCTTCTCACCTTCCAGCTATTCAGCTCGCTTCTCTCAACTTCTCACCTCCCTCGCCGTTCCTAACCGACCTTGTGGCAGCCGCGAACGAACGGGTCGAAGCCTTGGCTCGGGCTGCGGCGCTTTCGCCCACACGGGTCGTCGCCTCGCGGCGTGGGTGGCTCCGCTCCGCCCCGCCCCGCAGCCACCGCCGTAGCCGCCACCACCACCGCCGCCCCCGCCGCCTGCCACGCTGCCGTCACCCACGCCACGCCGCCGCCGCCCCAGCCCCGCCGCCCCAGCCCCGCCGCCCAGACCCAACGACCCGGCCGCCCCCGCCGCCACCCCCGGGCCCGCCGCCCCCGCTGCCCCCGCCGCCTCCGCCGCCCCCGCTGCCCCCGCTGCCCCCGCCGCCCCCGCCGCCCTCGCCGCCCCCGCCGCCTGCCACGCTGCGTCACCCACGCCACGCCGCCGCCCGCCCCAGCCACGCCGCCCCCGCCCCCGGCCCCGCCCCCGCCTCCGGCCCCGCCACCGCCCTCACCGCCGCCCCCGGCCCCGCCACCGCCCTCGCCTCCGCCGCCGCCCTCGCCTCCGCCACCGCCGCCACCGCCCTCGCCACCGCCGCCAACGCCACCGCCGCTGCCGCGTCGGCCTCGCGCTGCTGTCACCGCCAGCCACGCCGCCTGCCGACACGCGGGGATTCTGTCGCGAGACTTTTGCATGCGCGCCGTCGCGTTGCATTTTACATGGAGCGTTGCGACTTTGCGGTGACAGCTCGCCTTTGGGCTGACGAAGATGAATATTCGAATGCACTTTAAATATAAATTGTGCACTCTTTAAATCGTTGCGAAATGCTTCAAAATGACATCGAAGTATGTCATTATTGATCATATGCCGAACGTGATTTCTTACGTGTCGTACGTTACATGCGTCTTTGTGTTTGAAAATTTCAATTTAAAATTCAAATTGTAATGCTGGCATTGACTACGTTTCGTGGTTCATTTTCTTGTATATTCTTTGCATTTTACATTACTATTTTAGACTTGTAATACGACTTTGTGGTAACAGCGCTGCTGTCTTGGACTTGGGGAGATGGATTTTAGAATGAACTTGAATTAAAACATACATTTTTAAAACGGCCTGGAATTTCTTTCAAAGACTTCAAAATAAGCCTTCACTATTGATCAATGAACAACGTAGTAGTAGTCTTCTTACTAATTGTCTTCCTTTCTAGCCGTAGAACGTCTTAGCACTAAATTCATTATTGAGAAAATGCCATCACAAATTCAACGCCCACTGTTGTATCGGCAATTTTTTACTTCAATTTTTATTTATATTGATTTCATCTTAAAAGTCAGCGTGTTATTTTTAATAAATAGTTGTTAACCCGCTTTCGATTAATTTCAAACATACACTTAAATATTAATTGACTTTGGGGTAGCTACTGATCACGGACGATATTTAGGAACGATAGTTAGGAACTCATTGTATAAAATAGACTTTTTTAAATTTTTTCTGTGCCGTGTATTTACATATGTTGTATTTATCGAAACTACATAAATTAGTAGTTTGTGCACATTCACTTGAAAATATATATCAATGAGACGTTTATAAGGAATTACAGTGATATCCAATGAATAAGTAAGATTCTGGGCGACAAAGACACCAACCTTCGCACTCGGGTGAATGGACGACCTCCTGCCAGAAAGGTCTGCCTCGACACGCTGCTCCCCGCCCCGCCCCGCCCCTCCCCACCCCTTCCCACCCACTCCACCCCATCCCGTCCCGCCCTGCCCATTCCCGCCATGCCCTGTCCCTCCCGCCTCTCCCCACCTCGTCCTGCCCCGCCTGCCCCGCCTTGCCCCGCCTTACCCCCTCCCCGCTCCGCCCCATCCCGGTCCACGCCATACTGTGCTTTGCGGCCCCGCTCCGTTACCTCTCGTAACTCGACGGGCGCGGCGCGGCGCGACGGCCGATGGTTGTAAAGCAGCATCCCAGGCCGGCGCGTCGGCGTCCCGTCGCCCGTTAGTTGGCCGGCCGGCCGGCTTGCGTGCTGCAACACGCCCGGTGGTCCAGGGCGAACTCGGCCCAGAGGAATCCTCCCCCACCAGTTCCACTCCCTCAGCGCTGCTGGCTCCCTCGTCGCTTTGCCGTTCATCTCGCGCTCCGCAGTTACGTTGGTCATCGCCACTCTGCACCATACGCCTTCTCCTTCTCACTCCAGTCCCGGCGCAAATCGTAGCGGTGCATATCCCTCCAGCACCAACCATCCCTGTATCGACCACTTTGGCACTGACCTCATGGGACTGACAGTTCCGGCACCGACCGTTCCGTCACCGAAGTCCCGTCGCTGACCGTCCCGTCACCGTCCGCCCCGTCGCCGACGTCCCGTCGCCGACCGTCCCGTCGCCCACCGTCCCGTCACCCACCGTCCCGTCGCCCACCGTCCCGTCGCCCACCGTCCCGTCGCCCACCGTCCCGTCGCCCACCGTCCCGTCGCCCACCGGTCCCGTCGCCACCGTCCCGTCGCCCACCGTCCGTCGCCCACCGTCCCGTCGCCCACCGTCCCGTCGCCCACCGTCCCGTCGCCCACCGTCCCGTCGCCCACCGTCCCCTCGCCTCCGTGTATCTCGCTCCCTGTGTCATTACATTCCACTGACTTCCTATCCTTTCCCTTATGCTCTCACGCCCGCATATCATTGACAATCTCAGCATTCTCTCCGCACTTTCCCACGCTGATTCCCGGGCGGATGCTCAACGCGACTTCTTCCCGGCCGCACCTCCACGCTCAGTAGCCACCGGCGGCGCTACGCTGCAGCCCTCCGTTACCATGTCTGTCGCGGCCAGTGCTCCACAGCGGCTAGCGCCGTTAATTACTCCCAAGCTGTTAACGACGCCCGCGGCCACGCCTCCCGCCCCGCCCCTCTCTCGGTCCCGCTCCGCCCCGCCCCCTCCAGCGCTGCCTGTGTTCGCTCCATCCGCCGCCGCCGCCGCCACACGAACACGCTTATTATTCCGATCCGCTCGTTGACCCAAGGTGCACCTCGTAACCCAACATATGCCTTGCGTTTCAAACACCAGTGAGAATTAGAGTAATTTCTCGCGTATGCATGTGTTGTTCTCTGTACCTTGTTTATTTAGTGCACTACAAGTCACTAATGTTTGTATATGGAATGTTACTTAGTAATACGTTTAGTTTAACCAATGAAAATGTGTTTATGAGAGAGAGAGAGAGAGAGAGAGAGAGAGAGAGAAAGAGAGAGAGTTGTTTACAACACCAATCGATTGGACTTCTTATTATTGTTGTGATAGCCTCTACTCAGGTCTCGCAACTTCCGTAAAGTATATTTTAGTAGATAATTGGATTATGTATTTATTCTAGGTTGCATAAAGATTTCAAGATCAGACAACATAACTCTCCTTTGTTCAGATATTAATAAAATAAAGCCCACACCAAAAAATGAGAATTAGTTGCGTTTGACGAGGTAAATACAAAAGTTATAACTCAAGAACAACGTTTTTTTCTCCATTAATTCCTTTAAATATACATCTTCATGTAGTAATATTAAAAGTTAAATATAAATGTACGTACGTGTATATGCTTTTGTAATAAATAATTACTTTGTTATTACACTGCTCTTTTGGCAGTTACTGTAATTACATGTTAAAGGTGATTTCCTGTTTATGAAAATTGGAATGTCCACAAACAATTTTTTAATATTCTCTACATTTCGAAGTTGAAATTATTCTCCGTATATAACATTATCCAATGCACTGGGTTCCCGAAATATACAGCAATATTAATAAATTATTTGAATTATTCGTTATAATACTTAACTTGCTGACATTCCAAGTAAATATTGAAAATCCAGCAGCGCATTTGAATTAGTTACCAACCATTAGCCGAATCTTTGTCACGAAAACTCCCAACGGTTCTATAAATTCGTCCGGATTCCGTATCAACTATAAACCACCATCAGGACGGGAGGAACGTAAATTTCCTGTGTGTGTCACGCTTCCTTATTCAACTTTTTCATCTTGCGGATCAGGCTGATCCCCATTTTTGACGCGGCCAGGGTTAATTGCCCCCGGACGATTAATGACCCGGCCTAACTGGCCGCAGCCCCGCCGGCTTTCCCGCTTTCGTCCGCCACCTGAATGAACTCGGCCGTAAAAACGGGCGTCGCGCGGCATATTCATCAATCCAAGAGGCCGTGAGGGAGGGGGTGGACGAAGAGGAGGGGAGTGGAGGCGGCGGAGACCCAAGGGCTGGCGCTAATAAGACGCCAGCGTCCACGTGTCGCGCAGGCTGGTTACTCTCTCAGTCTGAATCAGTGAAAAACTACTGATTGACAGTGACTATTCACTGATGGTGTCAGTTACAACCCTGCCATTGACAATCAGTGAATTGAACTGGACAAATCAGTGAAAATCTGGCGCACTTTTTTTGAATCAGTGAAACTTTACTGTTTGATTCAGTGAAATCTGTGACAACTAGTTGAACGTGACGACTGAACGATCAGTGAGCGATGGTGGTGCGGCACTTTTACCACTGACGACCAGTGAAATACTGGCGTCATTATGAAAAGGTTCGCATATTCACTGATTGTCAGCGAAACGATTTCGACGAAGATATCAGTGACTTCGGCTCTCACTGATTGAATCAGTGACAGTTTCACTGATTCAGATTCAGAGAGTACTACCGGGCGCTGTCACCCGCTCGCCTGCAAACCCTCCCTCCTGCCGAACTGTCCAAAACACCCGAAGGCCCACCCATGCCCTTCCGTTGCGCAATAACCGCCCCTCCCACTGACCCATCTGCCCGTCCACCCAACGCCGCCCACACGCACGCTTGTCGGTGAAACCGCCCAACCACACACCGAACCCAACGATTCCAACAACCTATCCAACTTCATCCAACATACTCAACCTACCTAACCTACTCATCTTAATCCACCTGCTCGGCCTACCTAATGGACCCAACTTAATCCAACCTAATGAACCTATGCTTCTACCCAACTTGATCCAACTCCTCAACCTACCTTACCTATCAAACCTATCTAACTAATCCAACATACACAACCTACCTAACCTACTCAACTTAATCCAACCTACTCGGCCTACCTAATGGACCCAACTTAATCCAACCTAATGAACCTATCTGATCTACCCAACTTGATCCAAACTGCTCAACCTACCTATCCTATCAAACCTATTCCAACTTAATTCAACCTACCCATCCTATCTAAACTACCAAATCTATTCAACCTATGTAATCTACTCAACCTGCCAAACCTAAGCAACCTACCCATTTGTCAAAGCTATCCACACCAACCCAACCTAGCCAATCCGGCTATCTCAGGCAGTTCACCCCGTCCCCCTCCGATCCAACTACCTATCCGTCCCATCCAATGCATCTTACAACTCATCCGCCTATCACCCTTCCAATCACGCGCCCATCTGACAATCCGTCCTCCCCAGCCTTGTTCGTATCTCTTCAACCTACTTCTGAAATGTGTGGAACGCTGCTGTGTTATTATTTATTAAGCACCCTCTTCCGTGTGCAGGACTTTTACGATCTCATTCCTTGTCTTCTCCCCAATGCTTGCTGGCCTTTCTTCTACCAAATTTCTCATTTGTGAGGTCCAGTGCATATCTTCCATTACATTTAATTCACTCCATAATATTTAATTCTCGCTTTTCGTCTGCATTGTCTTTCTTGCAAATATTTTCTTCTCTCTGGCAGCGAGTGCTTCCTCAAGTTTGTGGTTTTCATTCCGTGCTTTCGGATTACAAGTCTCACTCTTTGAACATTGTGGATTTTCAATGTATGTCATTGTTTCCTCCATACGCTATTCTCATTAATTGTTTCAATTATCTCCTTATCAACCACGATGTAAATTTAAAAAATTTTTTCCTTGATTAATTATTCAGCTTTACTCACAGTGCTTAAATCATTAAGCACTGTTGTTTACTACCAAGCACACATGTTTACTACCAACTTTGAGATATAGCCTCCAAAATTTGTCCTCTCAGCGACTGTAGTTCATTTGGCTTCGTTGCTTCGCCCGCTGCCAGACATTTTAATGATTTCGGAGTTCATCTGACTCCTCACGCGCATTCTCATGTGGAATACCCACTTCTCGTGCCAAATATTCGTCCTGCCCGCCGCTGCTCCACTCCGGAGTCCCGCCCCCATGCAGCCCTGTCAGTTGGGTTTTCATGCCCGTCCCCCCCCGCCCCGGCCCCGCCCACGCCCCCCACCACGCCACCCAGTGACGCGGACGTGCCGCTTTTAATCAGACCGTTATCATCGGCTATTCATCACTTCCTGCGGAAGTCGTGTGAGTGATTAACAATAGCGTTAATGACTGGTAATTCATTAACGGACGGGCGCTCTGGGACGGGAACTCGTGACCCGAAGCTCTGACACGCTTGCCAACCGGCCCACGCGTAATTGTGAAGTAACTGCGTTTACTGAAAAGCAGCACGGTGCCGGAGATGTAGTAAATGCTATTCATCGAGAGAAAGGATAAAAAATTACTTCCGTGAGAGTTAAATATGCTCTGCGTTTTTTAAACAAATAGCGATTAAAGAGAATGTGTTTAAAGGTACAATGAATGCAATTTACAGTTTCTTTCTCCGTTTTTAAACGCGAAGGACGAATCTAATACGTCAAACAAAAATTTCACTCAATAGAATAAGTGTATTGAACAAAACGTTTTCAAAAATTCTCCAGGAGAATTCTGTTGAAGCATTTAATGAAATAACAATCCCGAATAAAAAACATTATAAGGACAAAGGTGGTTAGAAATATATGTTATATTATATTAATATTGCGAAATTTTGCTTGGATATTTTCAACAATAGTAATACCACAAAAATTATAATTTTAACATTAAATTCGTAGCGCATACTTTATTTTCATTCCGACTTCTTCGTTTCCTTTGTATAAGTCAGTTATCACTGGATTTTCTTTTGCTGCGGTGTAACACAGTATCATATTGATTAATAATAAATAAAAATTTGCTCCACACTGGTCATTAGTTATCTTCTGAGCTGAAGTGAAATACGTAGCAAACATTGCATTTATAGTAATCTCTTGAATTTTCGCCGATTAAGGAACGCTATACATTCATATTTTTCTTAAGACACTGTAAAACTTTTCATTTTTTAATTGTTTCAATTTGATTCCCAGTAAAATTTATCGAATCTGACTCATGTGTTCTCACAGTCGCAGATAAGGAGGAATAGTGAATTTCCCTAACATCAACTTTATTATTTTCAAATGAACAGATGCTTGTGCCCGAATGATCGAGAATTATCATAAAAGCTGTTTCGATGTCAAAAATCGGATTCATACTAGAGCTGTGAATCGAACATTTATTTCGATTCATTTTATGACGGAGTCTGAGAACTCGCTAACGGTCATTTAGGGTGAAATAAGCGCATCATTCAGTAAGTTTATACGCTTGCTTTTCATCCCCGCCAACGCGATTCAGGCCCGCCCAATGTATTAGAACTTTCCTGATAACAAACGTTGGTCTAGTTCTCTGAGGTCAGAAGTCTAGGGTTACGACGTATTACTGTTTACTTCTATTAACATCGACATCGTTGTCATTGTTCTGAATTTATAATAATTGCCACTTGGTATTTCGATATCGGAGGTTCTGTGAATAGTAGAGCACGTTAAAAAAAATTCTTACTGAGTCGTGATGCAACGGTAAGTGCAATTCAAAGCACCATTCTTAGAGAGAGAGGACCACAACGTAAATTGTGTGGGTAGAATACAGATATTTCCCGAAAACCCTCTGACGAGGTTTTATCGCATTCAAGTCCTCGCATATATCGCATGTCCACACGTGCCGAGAATTCACCTGTGAGCAATGCGACGCGTCCTGTTGCCGCCGAGTGGAGTCCGCGCGTGGGCGCGTCGGTCGCATCAGCGCGCTGCGATGGACGCAACGAAGCGTCGCATCGTACATCGCATGCCGCACATCGCGACTGTCCAATGCAACACAACACGACGCCGCGCCGCGCCGCGCCAGGGCGAGGCCGGGCGGGGAAATCAGGGGTTGGCAGGGACGGGTGAGGACGGAAGCGGATGGACGGGGAGACAATGGGCGTGAAGGGAAGGAGAGGGGTTGAGAGGTCATTGGTGGGAAGGAGTGGCGGAGATATTGGGAGGACACGGGCGGGGAGGGGATGATATGCGTCGGGAAGGACGGGATTTGGGTGGAGGCGGGAGGAAATGGGTGGAGTGGGATGGCGAGAACGGAATGTTCGGTGGAGGTGGCGGAGGGGGAAGATGGTGGATAGATGTGGGTTGACGTGAAAGGGTGGCGGAGAGTGTAGGAGTGGGGATGGGCGGGGAGGGGAGGTTTGGGATGGGGAAGGCGAGCGTGGGGGTGGCCAGCATGGAACGAAATTTTACTGCGCCTCACTCGATTCATTTCAATTTCCATTGATTCATTAGGCGCCCCGCAGCGCCGCCCCCCCGCCCCTCCCTGCCCCGCCCCTCCCTGCCCCGCCCCTCTCCTCTCGCCAATCCGCTGTGCCCCGACGCGCCGGGCCACGCAGCTATGGTGATTTAAAGGGCGGTCTCGTTTTAAATTGGGACGCATAGCTACTGCCGGCGCGGCCTAGGTATCTTCGGGCATTAGATGTTAGTGAAATGGACTGCTCTTCCCCGGCGTCAAGGGGAGATGCTGCGAGAGAGGGGGGCTGAATATGAGTGTGGTAAAGTTTATTAATGTGTGCAATAAGCTCCCGAAGGGTGAGTTTCGGATGGAGATATTCCAAGTTTCTGGCGAATGGGCTGTGGTATCGCGTGTAGGAAGAGAGAAAACTTCCAGAGTACCTCTGTTAATGCAGTGAATAAAGCGAATTTCATACGAAAGCTGAAACAATTTGAAATTATTCGAAATTTACAGTCACGTACCAATACCATACCGGTACCCAGAGAATACCAATGGAGGAGGGTTGTCTCATTGCCGGACACCAGATAACACTTACGGGACTAATGATCTTAGAAGTTCACGCTCTCGGAATCACTAATCAATCAATTAATAAATCAAACGGTACATCATTGCTGCTAAATATTTTCATCTGATCTCTCTGTCCATGTCTCTTTACTATATTTCTATAATCACAAGAAATGAAATGTATGATACTAGTTTTCTACATTTTTTCGCATCAATTTGAGATAGTGATATCGATAAGGTAATTTAACTTTTGCTGTAATTATGCGAAAATAATTAGTATCAATGGCCTTTATCATTGGTAATACCACGAGTGCTTTGGAAATTGTCGATAAATCCCCGATGCGCAGCGAGAAGGGGATTTATCTGAGAATTTTCAAAGCACAAGTGGTATTTAATAGGCCTATTGCACGAATATAATTATGTTCAACAGAGTTCTAAAATGCACCAATATTAACAATAACTGAAAACTATATTAAAATCAAAGAGATTATGTTATAGTACATATACATAATAGATTATGTTATAGTACATAGTAGAGGTTTATTGGACATCGATCTAGTGATCGGTGTATACCTCCTCAAGATAGATGAATCACATATTTTTTATTAAAATACCTTTATCTTAGTATATATTGTTCTGTAGACTTAATACAAAGACTAGAATTAAACATTATAGTTCTCATAATCCTATTATTTACAAAGATCCCGTATCAATAAGAAACCTATATCGTCTCCGATATTATTTCAGTAGTATACCTTCCCTTTGCTGCTCTAACACGCAAACAATGAGGTCTCAAAAATGAGGTCTCTAAAGAAAGAGAACTTCAAGGAGACGTGACGAATTGCATTTTGACTTCGTTTGACTTACAATATTCATGTAAAATACACTTTCTATCCTTCTCCGTGTTTTCTGGATCCAGTGTGACGGAATTGTCCCCTCATAGCACTGCACTAATAGCACAAATTGTTTCGAATCCTGGGTTTTTCTCCAGAACGAAAGACCTCTTTTTCTTCAGTAGATCCCCCTATTGACCCTCGAAGCAACTGCTGATTGGGTAATTTCAAAGCTACCAGAAAGTTTCAGGGAAGATGTTTACAAAAATTTAATTGTAGTGCTTACTGAAAAATGAGGCAATATAGTTATTCAACTTTTGAGTATCAAACAATTGCTTCGATATGCCTATAGATCCTGCAGCTTCACAATCAAATTGATGTATAACTTGTTTTACAAAATCAAAATTTTGAGTATTGTAGCTCATAGCGTCGATCCAGGTGCCCCATCTCGTTAATCCTTTTTTGTATTGGAAATCAATGTTTCAACTTTATCAAACTGAGATCTAATCAGTTCTGCAAACGCAACGCACGCACAAGATAGGTTCGAAGTAGTAATTTTGGAACAATACCTGCAGGGCTGCTGCCTTGCACATGTACGGCGCTGCACTAGTACCGGAAGGAAGACATTATGTTTAACTTCATTAGGCCACAAAAATCCCGTTGTATTGTTAAAAAGTTTTGTAATAGTTTGATGGTTGCATTTGGGTAACACTTCACAAGTTAACAAAATAAGACTTACACTTTTAAACGTTCATTAAACCTATCACAACCTTGCCAATACAATTTCCTTGCACATCAGTTCCACAGCGAGATTTTACTTCAGATTTTGGTCCAAAGAGATAATTTACGAACAACGGTAGAGGGACGCATGTAAAAATCAGGGAAAGAAAAATGTCAACAGCCCTTCTTGAGCTGGTGCGTGTAGTTTCTGGTGAAGGGTATCAAGGTCAAAGGAGACCTCTAAAATATGCGAAGTGGGTGCGCGATATCGCCTGCTAAAGATATCATTTTCACAAATTTCAAACTTCCTTTCTGTTCTCTGCGATACTCGCGCTGGAAACTAACAGAACAGAATCTATGGATTGCATCGTCGCCTTCCCCTTTTACTTCTAATATCGTTGGCATTTATGGATACACTCATTTCAGCGCGTAATAATAGCTTCATTTTAGTGAGGTGGCTACAGAAAAAATGTTTGACAATGCTGAATTGTTTGTTTGGATGATTCCTTATCAAAAACAGATAGGAAAAGGAATAATTATTTTTTTAAATGTAGGATAATGGAAAAAATCAGTAATATGTAAAAATATGTTCATTTGTGTAAAATATGTAAATATATGTAATTTCGGGCAAAATATGTAAATATATGTACTAAAAACTCAACGATTTTGGCCACTAACCGATGTAAAACGTGAACATATCGTTGATTCGACTTGATAGAGTTACCTTAGGAAAATATGTAATTACATAATTATCCGGGCCCTAATAATAACTGAAAACTATGTTAAAATCAAAGAGATTATGTTATAGTACATATACATAATAGATTATGTTATAGTACATAGTAGAGGTTTATTGGAACATCGATCTAGTGATCGGTGTATACCTCCTCAAGATAGATGAATCACAGTTTATAATTGGTCAGTAGGGCGAAGCGGTAAGAAAAATCGGATAGAAAAGCGTTTTAACGTTATGAGATACATCGCTCTGATTGAGGCATTTTGTAGTTAACACAATTGTTTTTTTTATTTCAATGAGTGGAATAGTGCAAGTACTTGAATGCCAACACATTTACAAAATAATTTACGAACGCAAGTATTTATTTTCACGCATTATTTTCATGCATTTGCTCTCTGATTTTCCGTAGTTGCAAGAAGTATTGTAATTACAACAGTCTACGAAAGTACAGAGGGACATCTTTCAGGCAGTTCCCTTCCACTTCGAGAAAATTGGCTTTCTGCCATCCCCTGCAATCAGTTTGTTCCCTTACCTCTCTCTCGGTTTTTTCGACGTCGTTGCTACAATGGCTACTCCTACCTCTTCCTTGCTGTCACATTCTTCTTGACCTGTGACCCCGACCAGCAGCTCACAGGGTAGCGGGGCAAATTTCTGCCGAGGGCTGGCTCCTCTGTCCTGACAGCGTCTCCGCCGCCGGCCCTTTTCAGCGCAGAGGGGGCGTGACGAGCGCGGGGCAGCGGGGAGGCCTCGTCCCGCGACGCCCTTTATTTTTCTTCGCTCGCCCGCGTGCATTCATAAGGGCTGCGGCGACGTCTGCTTCTGCGGAGGTGCTCTGTCCAAACACATCGCCGCCCCTCCCTCCCGCCCGCCCGAGAATTTGCTCTTTCTGCCGCCCGATAGTTTGTCCGTCTCTTCGCGATGGTCGTCCGCTCAGCCGTCCTCCCACTTCCCCACAACCCCCCCCACTCACCCATCCGCCCGCCCAACTCCAAAGCAAGCTTCCCTTACGCCCACCCATTCATCTGCGTGTTTACTCATTCATCTCCCTGTTCACCCATTCATCCACTTACCTACCAGTCCAACCATCCGTCCACGCAACCACCTATTTACCCAACCACGCATCCTCCCAACCAGCCATCCATCCAACTACCAACCACACAACCATTCATCCATCTAACCAACTATCCACCCAACCACCCGTCCACTCATTCATGTGACCTCTAGCCCACATACCACAACCCACTTACTGCATATGACAAGGGTGGTTTCAGAAAATATTTAATGAAGGTGGCAATTGAATTAAAAGAGAATATATTTTTAAACTTTAATTTGTGAAAACTGATTTGTACATAATTTCAAATTGTATTTTTTATTACAAATAATTTGAAGATGTATAATCTAAACCATACTTTATAAATAATATATTTACAGTATTACTTCCTCTACTAAACCTATTTTGAATTTAAACTTTGAAGCGTCTGGTTGGTCACTCGTCTACTCAGCCTTCTATGCGCTTACCCGTCTGTTTATCGGCAGACTTAATCACGTAGTCACTCTGCTGCCTCACCGCCATCGCCTCATGCTCTGTCGATCACATTTACTGCCTTAATTAACGAGCCTTCTTATTGTTCCAGTATCAATCATTTATTCCAGTATCTGCCTGCATCAACCGTCTCAGTCGCCTTCCATGTTGTTCCCCCAGGACATTTTATTCTGCAGTTTCAAAACCCCAACCATGAATTACCGTGGACATCGATGATTAGGATCTCCGACACTTTTATAACTTCGCCTTTCCCCTTTTCATCGTCGACTTCTTTTTCCTCCTCCTGCCTTTCTTCGATCTTGCTTACTCTTTCTCTGAGCTTAATCCACCCCTCCGTTCCGCTCGTATCTTCATGGTTGATTGGCCACCCTTTCAGTGATCTCTGGGCATTTCCCCTCGCTGCATCTCGCCCGTTTTTCAACCCCCAATCTATTCCTTCTGTCCTGGGATCAACAACGAGCGTCTGGTTCAGCGGACCCTGTTCTCGGTCTTGCACCATCGCTTGTCCCCGAACATCCCCTTCAGTCCCCATTCCAACTCCCTACCATCTTCCCCCTTCACCCGCAACCCGGCCATCTCAGGCAGCAGGCCCCAACTCCCTCTCCCCTCCAACCTCCCGTCCTCACCCCAACTTCCCTTCCTCCCAACATTCCCTCCCCCAACATCCCCCGGTATCCTCCTCTCCCCTCTCGCAAGTGCCTCACCGCGAAATTGACAGCGCCGTTTCCTCTTCCGCCCCCGCGATCGCCCCCTTCGATTCGCGTCTGTTTTTTGTTGTTTTTTCAATGTCTGTGTACGGTTTCATTCTAGTCTTCCCTCCTTCCGAAAATAAGGAGACTTAAAAAGTTACAAGTTTCTGTACGTTTTCTCGCCTCGGGTTCCCTTTTGAGCCTGCGACGTGCTGCAGATAGAGACGAGAATATATGACGAGGGTCCGGATCGTGGGTCCGCGTGTTTTTGGCGTGGGGGAATAAGAAACGTAACAGATAAATCGATTCCCGGAACTCTGGAAAATATCTTAGCGGGAACCGGAATAATGAAATAATTTAAAAAGAAAGCTACCGAGAAATATCCAGGGAAAAGTTTTTGAAACTCCTGGGATATGAAATACGCGTAGATATGAGAGTGGCCGTGGGCTTCGATTTGACATGTTCGGGTGGGCGGAGTGGAGCGTGAAAGAAGCGGAGGAAATGGCCTGGAGTGGGGGTAGTCGCTGGCGCCACCGCAATCTCCTGTCTTGTCCCACGCATTTTCCCCGAATGATGCATTTCTCGTAAATGTTTCGTAACTGGAGAATCAGGTCCAACAAATGACGTGTGTATGCTTTTCAGATTTTAATACTCGAATGCAGAAAGAATACCGCGTTAATTATTAAAATCATCATAAAACTTAAACATTTTAAATACCAAAATATGTACACGTGCTTGATTTCTTGACCTCTGTTGATTAATAGTGTGGACCCATTATTGAGTGTGGGTCAGTGAAACACCAATTCGAACTGCCAACGTTTAGGCTTTTATTAAGCCTTCATCAGCGCTACAAGCAAACGGATTTTTTACCATATTAGATCTGTGTAATAGGCTAGTAGGTATTAGATGATTAAGCAATTTTTTGTACTTAATGTGTAAAAATCCGTTTGTTTGTAGCGCTGATGAAGGCTTAATAAAAGCCGAAACGATGGCAGATTGAATTGGTGTTTCACTGACCTACACTCAATAATGGGCCCATACTACCAAAAATATGTTTTATTATTTATTAGTAATTTATATGTTTACTTATTTCTAACCCTGTGAACGGAGAAACAGATGCACCTAAAAGCATAACTGCAGCAATAATGCAGTAAATAATAATTTACTGCATTATTGAGGCACTATTTGGAAATGTTTAGTGAGTTTGTATGTTGCTTTGAAGGAAATAAAATAACCGTACATTTAAACAAAAGATAACAGCAATATTTGTAGGTATATTTTAGTAAAATTTGTAGTAATTTATTTGTGATATCCTTCTCTCAGTGTGAAACTCACTTCTTTTCCTTCTTAATTTCAGGTGAGTTCCGCCCATGTAACTTGCAACATTCTCTTGGCGTCTGATTTAAACGTTCTTCTACCACATGTAAAGTAAGTACCGGAAAGTTTTCTCGAGATAATGCAATGTATTTTATTGTCGCTTGTTGTTCCCAGAACTTCGCTATTTCTTATTTCCCTTCCGGGAATCTGTCATTCCTCCAAGAACGTATCATCTCTATGAACACTTCCGTTACACATCTCTGTAACCTTTCATCTTCAACTCAGTTCCCTTCGAGTGGCCCACATTTTTCTCTTATTTCATTTCCTAGCGTACACTGTCTGCTTCAGAGCACCCCCCTGTATTATGTACTTATTTGTATTTTTGCATCGTTATATTTTACTTTCATAACGAAGTCGTGTCAACGAACTTCCTCGTCAACGCTTTTCACTTCTTTCCTTTTTTGAAGACTTCTCAGAGAACCCCCTGAGAGGAACTGTCTGTAAACAGATCGATGATATTTCAATTGATTCACCAAGTTGTTGGTGATAGCCGTCTTTCGGGGACTTTTCCTTGACTCGGAATGTAGCACGTATTCAAAAGAGGCATATATGAATTGTGATATTATTATTATTATTAATACTATTATTATTATTAACATTATTATTATTATTACTATACTGGTATTGCTATATTATTATATTGCCATTTACTCTGGGGCTATTTTTAAAATGTGATTCAAGAATTAAAATATTATGCGAAAATAAATACATTTGCTCATAATCAAATGCATCAGGATATAATAAAATACATTATATTTCTCCTTGAGCTAGAATTATTCCAAAGGAATCATTTGCCTTTGTAGCAGTAAGACGTATATATCCTAGAAAAACATAAACCTTATTCATTGATAGAACCTAGATTTCCTCTAATTTTCGAATCGAAATTTGAGGAATAATCTCAAAATAGTACTAACGGATTTTTTTTCGGTTATGGGTCTTTCTTGCCATCATCACCAAAAGTTACACAACTAGCAGTAATGCAATGAACAGACGGAGATTCTTCCCAATGTGACTCATTTTTATACTAGGGTATAGCTGGCCAACTTTCATTGTAGAAGACAGGGCATGGACGAGAATGAAAATGAGGGGCGCGAGACGAGTGTAACCATGAAACGAGAGTGACCGCGAGACGAGAGTGACCGCGAGACGAGAGTGACCGCGAGACGAGAGTGACCGCGAGACGAGAGTGGCCCGCGAGACGAGAGTGGCCCGCGAGACGAGAGTGGCCCGCGAGACGAGAGTGGCCCGCGAGACGAGAGTGGCCCGCGAGACGAGAGTGGCCCGCGAGACGAGAGTGGCCCGCGAGACGAGAGTGGCCCGCGAGACGAGAGTGGCCCGCGAGACGAGAGTGGCCCGCGAGACGAGAGTGGCCCGCGAGACGAGAGTGGCCCGCGAGACGAGAGTGGCCCGCGAGACGAGAGGGGCCCGCGAGACGAGAGGGGCCCGCGAGACGAGAGGGGCCGCGAGACGAGAGTGGCCCGCGAGACGAGAGTGGCCCGCGAGACGAGAGTGGCCCGCGAGACGAGAGGGGCCCGCGAGACGAGAGTGGCCCGCGAGACGAGAGTGGCCCGCGAGACGAGAGTGGCCCGCGAGACGAGAGTGGCCCGCGAGACGAGAGTGGCCCGCGAGACGAGAGTGGCCCGCGAGACGAGAGTGGCCCGCGAGACGAGAGTGGCCCGCGAGACGAGAGTGGCCCGCGAGACGAGAGTGGCCCGCGAGACGAGAGTGGCCCGCGAGACGAGAGGGGCCCGCGAGACGAGAGTGGCCCGCGAGACGAGAGGGGCCCGCGAGACGAGAGGGGCCCGCGAGACGAGAGGGGCCCGCGAGACGAGAGTGGCCCGCGAGACGAGAGTGGCCCGCGAGACGAGAGTGGCCCGCGAGACGAGAGTGGCCCGCGAGACGAGAGTGGCCCGCGAGACGAGAGGGGCCCGCGAGACGAGAGGGGCCCGCGAGACGAGAGGGGCCCGCGAGACGAGAGGGGCCCGCGAGACGAGAGGGGCCCGCGAGACGAGAGGGGCCCGCGGGACGAGAGGGGCCCGCGAGACGAGAGGGGCCCGCGAGACGAGAGGGGCCCGCGAGACGAGAGGGGCCCGCGAGACGAGAGGGGCCCGCGAGACGAGAGGGGCCCGCGAGATGAGTGTGGAAACGGGAACGGAAATGGGTGCGAAGCTAGAAACGAGCGTGAAGTGGTGACGGACGGGGGCAGGGCGGGCCGTGTGATGTGGATGGGGCAGAGGCGGGACCGAACAGGGACGACGGGAAAGAAGGCCTACGCGAGAGCGGCAGCGGCAGCGGCAGCCGGCGCCCAGGGCGAGTTTTTCGGTGTCGCCGTGTCGCGCGTCGGCCGGGAAACGTTTTTGCGTGGGCGACAGGTGTGATGCGGGGGCGACTCGCCTCGCTGCCTGGCCAGGCCGCGCGAGCTGCCCTTGCCACAACCGCCCTCCCCGAGCCCGACCCTTTTGCTGCGGGGGAAGGAGGCCAGGCCACTGCATGTCAACACGTGGCCGTGCAGACTCCTCCCCTGCGTCTGGACCGCAGCCTCTCCTCTCTCCAAATCAGCCGTTTCAATTACCTCCAACTGACGCCTTGCTAGCATCATCCTCATCCTTCAGCTTACCTCCCATTGTTCCACCGTTACCTTTCCGTTGCTCTTTCGTTGCCCTCACAATGTCCATTTCCTTCACAATGTTCTTCCCTTGCCCTCACATAGTTCTCCCATCGAAATCCTTCACTTTGCTATAAACCTAGCATCGTCCACTCACTTGAATCCTATCGCTTTAACATCGCCCATTAAATGCATTTCCTTCGAATTTTCATTGCCCTTCCACGTCCCATTTACGGCTTGTTCAGTCCTGCTACTTCTTCCTACCGTCTTCCCCTCATATTTCTGTTGCCCTCTTGTCTCTCGCAGTTGTCATCGCCTTTGTAGACACTTTTAGATCGTTTACACAAGTTGGGGGAATATTTAAAATTATCATTGCTGAATATTTTCTTGTTTATACATTCACACCTGCTTCATCGTATTATTCGCTTACATTTTCAACATGTTCATGACCTCAATAAACCATCCTCGTAACGTAAATCTATTATTCGTCTCGCAAATTAATTCGTACAGTTCGTCGCTACCGATTCTGTTACGTTTACAGTTGCCTGCGACCGTTTCACCACTGCACTTCCTATGCCACTCGCGACCTCACAGCTCCATCACCCGCAACCGCAACCACCCCCGCCGCCTCCCCCCGCACCCTCCACTCACCCACCCCCTCACCCAGCGACCGCGACGGGCAGACGGACCACCGCTGATGGAATTGCAAATGACGCGCGGCGTTGGTACCTGCAGCTGCCGCCAGGCGTCGCCACCGCCGCCGCCACGTCGCCCTGCCACCCGTCCCATCGCTCGGCCCGCCCCTTCCCCCCCTCCCAATTCGCATTCCCCCTGCCCACCCCCCTCCACTCCTCGTCCCGTCAAGCCGGGCGCCGCCGGGCTCCCTTGCGTGCAAGTTAAATTACGGGCGGTGATTAACGAAAGAGTTTTCGGCATCCATTGTCTCCCGTATAAGGGTCCCCGTGCGCCGTAATTTCGTAGTTGAGTCCGCAAGTTGGAATTAATCCGTGAAATTAAAATTGTTATTGGGGAGGTAAGCGATACTTTACGTTGAATACAAGGACAAACAAAGCAAATGCGGGATTCCTTGCTCGCTGACGCATTGCTCGCCGCGAAAGGGCGTGCGCGCCTTTCTCTGAATAGCGCTGCCCTCCTACGCGGGGAGATTCGGCTACAAGAAACATGCTCGATTGTCACCGCCTTCGCCGTTTCTCGTAAGCGTTTTCGTAATAGCATTTTGTTCCAACTTGGCACAGGTCCTGCACCGAATTAACTACGGTACTTATGATTCTTCACACGAAAGGAACATGTAGATTAGGGTTGCCTATCTCGCAATCTTTACTCCTACAGCTTGGATATTCCTTAAATTACAATCAATATTCTATTATACGTTAAATGTAAAGTGTGTTTTTGATAAAGTATTGCCAACTTCATTACAATACACGAATCTACAAGAAAAATGAGTTGAGAATTATTGCGTGCATCGAAATACGTATTTGGTGTGTGCTCGGTTCGCAGGGCGTGCTACGTGTTGTCTCCAAAGGCACGAACTGCGGTCTGCACTTCGCAATAAAGAAGATATTAAAATTGTCGCTGTGGAACGGCGCGCGCGTGTTGTTCCTTTCTTCTGTTAACACCCTTAATTTTTCGGCGGCGGCGCCGAGGAGGGTTCAACTTTCACCAGCAATATATTTCTCGGCGAAATCTGGGCGCGGGAAAAATTGAAGTCGTAAAAGTCAGGGTCGGGCGGGGGCGAGGGCGCGGGCGAGGGTGACGGAGGGGGAGGGAGGGGGGAGGGGGAGCTGTTTCCGGGGCTGAAGTTCCGCCCAGGAAGTTGCGGCACGTCCCGCGGCGGCGACGGGGGTGGCGGCGGGTGGGGAGGCGGCGGCGGGGGTGCAAAGGACACCCCGAAGCCTGCTTCCCCGGGGGACGGTGCGGCTGATTGAGAGGGCAAGTGTGAAGTGAAAGGACGCGATATTGCCGGGGCGCGCGGGGTGGGCGTAGGAGGGCGTCCGGACGTCGAGGCTGATCTTGACGAGGACAGCGAGGGGCTGGATAGAGAAATAGAAGAAAAGAAAAAAAAAAAGGCGACCGAACAGTGAGTAGAAGACGATAGAGCGCGAAAGACATGCTACGTGAAAAGACAAAAGAGATGATGAATGTTGGTAAATGAAGTTTGCAGAAACAGGTGTGGGGAGAACAGAGCAAATGTTGGTGGTTGGAAAGAGCGCAAGGGAGTAACAGCGGCCATAATGTGACCAATCTGTCAAATTGGACGAAGTGAAAAATTCTGAGCAGTGACTCGGTAATATTGTAAGATATGGAAGAATGTAAAAAGAAGAAAACGGACATGTCGAAATCGAACATGCGTGTTGGTAGCACGTTTTAGGAGCAGGAATTGGCAACTGAATGGAATTATCAAAGATCGAAAAAGCAAGTGGAAAAATGTAAGGTAATTGGAAATGTGGAGGGACAATAGCATGTTAAGACAAGAGTGTGAGTGGACTGCAAACAATACAAGAACACAAGAACGTTGGGTGAATGCAATGTATATGTGGACCGCGGTGATGCCAGGGCGGGTGAAAGAGTTTTGGGAGGCGATGAGGGTGGGGGTGAAGACCGAACCCCGGCGTCGCCCCTGGACAAAGCCTCCCAAGACAAATAAAGCGTCTGGGACTCGCGGAGAAGTGTCCCTGTTTGCTTTGTTCCTGGCTGTTGTATCGGCGCCTGGAAAAGTTTGCCAAGCGCGGGAGTAGCAAAGCAAAGAAAGCAACCACCGTCACCACCGACGCTGCAGACACCGCCACCCCTTAACACCCCCCCCCGCCGTGCTGTCACCCTACCACTGTCACCGCCACTGCCTCCACCACTTTCCGCCCTGCGTTAGCCACTGCCACCATCCTTCCGCCCCCGACCTGCCCCCGACCGCCCCCGCCCCCCTGCCCCGACCCACCCCCGACCCGCCCCGACACGCCCCCGACCCGCCCCCGACCCGCCACCGCCCCGACCCGCCCCGCCCCGTCCCCGACCCGCCCTGACCCACCCCCACCCGCCCCTGCCCACAACCCTCCGTCCTCGCCCAGGCCCCCGTCCTCACCCCAATCCCTGTATCATCCCCTCCATCTCAACCTTGCCTTGGCCACTTCCGTCATCTCCGCCACTACCCCCACACCGTCCCCACCCGCGCCCCAAACTTACCTTCGCTCCGCACCCGAACCCGCTCTCGGTCTCACCCTCGCACCACATCCCCGCCTTATTCCCCGCCTCCACCCCGTACCCTTTCCCGCCCCAATATCCTTATCCGACATTTCTTCCATCTCCACCACTGCCTCCGCCGCCACCATCGCCTCCGCCGCCACCGCTACCTCCGCCTCCTCCACGGCCAGCGACCGCTTTGCTGTGTGTTCCTACAAGATGTCAGACAACAAGCCGAACTCTTCCCCACTGATATTTCTTCCATTTACGGATCCTATCGTCTTCACTCGCTCCCCAAAAGGTCTCTCTCGGCCTCTCGAAATTATTTTCTGATCTGAAATATGCGATCGTTCCTCTGTTTCGATGAATCTCTGACACATTTGCGGGAGGCTGCTCAGTCGTGAACAAGGTGCTCTCCTATTGTCAGAAGGTTGTCGTTGATGTACTGGGGGCCATTCGAATGCTTTTGTCAAATAAAATGAATAAATTCTTTTATCATGCTGTTTTTTGTGTGGTGAAATTGTGCGCATCCTTTTACAATAACCAGTTTTTTAAAATGTAGTTTCGTTGTTTCTTCGGCAGTCTCCTTTGTTCTTTTCATTCAGCTGACATAGCGTTTTATGTAAAATTCTTTGAATGATGTCTGACATAATAGATCAACGGAAACTACATACATTCTTTTGTTTTCCTCACTAGTGACCAAAATATTTGTGACATTGAAGCATGCAGACGCACATGTGTCAAGAACGAAGTTTTTATTTCTGATTCACCATGTCTAGATGATTTCAATAATCTAAATAATAAAGGCAACAATCAATCTCAATACTTAGAGTACTTACTTGCTGAATATTACTGTCAATTCCTTCTAGAAAGCAGGAAATACATTATAGAGCGTACATAATAAAATACTATTGGGCATTCCTAGTACAAATATGGGATTCAAAATACGATGTATGATAATGTAGAGTTCAATATTTATGCAATAATACTATTTATATCAAAATATTATTATGGACTTCAAATTCGTATTATTTGTTCTTTTCTCTTAGATCGAAAAATATTTTTCTCTCCTTTAGTTCACATTGGGAATGTAACTTTTTCATACGAAGTTAGAAAATCGAAAATTATTTGACTTAAACTTTGAGAATGCATATAAAATTGCACCCAGCATTCTCAGGAAAAAAGTAGGGGCATGACAGTAAGCATAGAAGCATTGGAACACTAGTAATGGTACATACAAATCGTTTCAAATATTCTCGTAAATGTTAGGGAAAACAATGCTTTTGCTTGAACTGTGGACAATAGAATACAAAGAAAGTGTAATGATGAGTTCATATTCTTTGACCGCTCACGTGTTTCCCAGTCTTCCCCTTCTGTTCCAAACTTGTTTCAATCCCGAGGGTTCATTAGTACGTCTACACGTTCTACCCGAAGCAGTCATCCCACAAAAGCCGTCGTGTGGAAGAATGCTAGGTCAGGAACGTTCCTCAAAGACGCGCAATGTTGTGTATCGGAGCGAGGCGGGTTGGGGAGGGCTGGGGCGGGGCGGTGCGGGGCGGGGGTGTGGGGGCGGGGCGGTGTTGACGCAGGCAAGTAAACAGTTCGGTCGCGGCCTCGGCCGTCAGCTCTTGCTAACAGGGCACTGTCCTCAGCACGTGACCGCCCTCAGGCTGCCTGCCTTTACGAGATTGGGAGGGGATGGGTCGCCTCCCCAAAAGCATCAGCTCCCCTCCTATAGGTCGTGTTGACGATTTTTTTCGAAAAAATAAAATCCTTCGGGAAGGTAATTAGAAAGAATTTGTCGGAAGTCTTTGTAAAATCAGTCAGGATATTTTAGATATTTCATTTGCTTTATTTACTGCATTAGTTATTCAAATATTTTTCTCTAAGCGAGTATTAACATTTTTCTCATTTAGTTACCTAATTATGCTCATTAATGTAATGAAAAATCGTTGATTATATCAATGTTAATAACACACATGCAATTAAAATTCCACCGTGCAATTAAAACTTCACACCTACCAATCACAATTCAGAAAAGATAAATCGTCTAATTAAGTAATTATACACAGACGTAGGCAGGGTATTTCCATTTGGCCATGAAACACGAAGAAAGTACATCACAGATTACGTACTATAACAACTACATTTAACAACGAATAAATAAAACTAAATTGGCGAACTAAATGCTAAGCTATCTTACTGATGGAACACCATAAAATACTTAACATTAATAATTAAATGCTTTACGTGTAAACATTTGGTCTTATTTTTTACACATGTAAAAAATGTAAACGTCAGTAGTGTTTGCCCGTTCTAAAAAGTACGCAATAGCAAACCTGTGTCAGAAGGGACTAGTTTTTCGTTTATTTGTCAATATTTATGCTTGTTGTATTCTCTCTCACATCTGTCTTTACTTTTAGTGGGAAGTAATGTTTCAAGACTGTCAACTTCTTCTAATATTTTTTCCGCAATATGTTTTGTACCTCCCATTTGCAAATATTTCTAGCAAACAAACGCAATGCAAGACCCACTAAAATACACATTTTTCATAAGCAAAAGTCATCAGATATATGCCCCAAATGGAAAAGATGTGCTTGAATTTCTCAAAATTAAAATTATTCTTAAATGGAAACGAAAAAATATTGAACGTAACATGTGGATAAAGGGGTATTATTGCACTCGTTGTAAATAAGAAAACTCGCTCCTATCGTCGCTCGTTTTCTTGAAAATTCCACTCATGCAATTGTACCTACTTTATTCACTCGTTTTGTAATAACTACTCTATAATTTTAGAACCAATTAATGTACTTTAAATACACTATGGAATGAGAACGCACTTTTGTTTGTTCAAAATAAGAGACATCCATAATACTTCATGTTATTTACCTATATTATGCATCGACATCTGTATAATTTCTAATTTTACGAATGTAGTGGAGACAAATACATGTAACTAATTCATCTGTTTTCTTTGTATTATTTATTGTGCGGTATCATGAAATTTATAAACAATTAATTGGATAAATATGTCTCCTTCAGCTGAACAAACATCTAACAAGTTCTTGTAATAATTCTAAACGCTCGTACATACTACACTACATCTAAGTTTTGAAATCGATGGCCTACATCATCCTTCCAAAATATCTGGCCTATATTACGAATTGTACTTATTAAGATATAAACTTAAAATCAAAATGGCAAATTCAGGAAAGTATTAATTTTATATTCTAATACATACTTCGAAGAAAGTTGATACTATTTAGAGAAATACCCTACTTTCCCTTTTTACAAATGACAATTTATTACTTTTGGATATCAGAACTTACGTTATACCACATATTCAAAGGTTGGATTTAAAATACTGACATGGATATTTTCAACAAAACAACGAAAACTCTCATTTACGGCACTTGTGTAAATTACTGTTCTTCCTGCATTATTTCAGAAGACTTTTCACAAAATCTTGTTTGATATTATTACCATAACTATAATGTATACAATTCTGTCTGAAAGGATATTCGAGATGAAAGACATTATTGCGCATGAGGATCTCCGCAGGCCGCGCCGCATAAATATGAAGCGTCCTGCAGCAGAACAAACAAGTAGATAACTCTTCGCGGCGCCTCGGGCGACGGAAGCCTTGCTTCGACAACTCACTCCAACAAGGCGAACGGCGCTGGCCGGGCCGGGAGTGCCGCGGCCCATCGAAGCACCTGTCCTTCTGCCGCAGATCAAACAGAGCGTTCCCCATCTCGGGAGATGCGTATCGCGATCATATCCCGCGATAGCATGGAAATGCCCTTGACGTATACGCGCGGGCAGCAATGAATCTCGCCGGAGAGCATCTCCTACATCACGTGGGGACGTCTCGATTTCCCGCCGCCCCGGAGCGCATTGGAGTCGCCCCGCTGTTCGCATGCCCTCCGACTTCATATCCCGCTGTTCCCCGTCTCCCGTTTTCTGTTCACTGCTTCCCTCCGGCGTATCCGCTGCTTCCACTCCTCCTGGCCCCGTTCCCCAACCCCGTCTCATATCTCTATCCTCGCCGGCCGTTTCCCTTACCCTGTCCCCTAACATCGTACGTCCCCTGACACCGTGGTCCCTTGACCCATCCCCCTGTTCCCGATTCCGTCTTCTCCCGCGTCGTCTCCTTGTCTATAATTTCCTCTCCCTCTTCTCCCTGCCAGCCGTGTCCTATACCTCCTCCTTCCCCGTCCCCCCTTCCCGTCCCCCTTCCCCTACCATGTCCCCCTATCCTGTCCCCCTACCCCATCCCCCTACCCCGTCCCCCTACCCCGTCCCCCTACCCCGTCCCCCTACCCCGTCCCCCTACCCCGTCCCCCTACCCCGTCCCCTACCCCGTCCCCCTACCCCGTCCCCCTACCCCGTCCCCCTACCCCGTCCCCCTACCCCGTCCTCCTTCCCGTCCCCTTTCCCTTCCTTGGTACTCTCTCCCCGAATCCTGTTCCTCTTCATTCCCATCCACCAACACCTCATCCTCTACCACCGCCCCCACCCGACCCGACCTTCGAGCGGATTGTGTGCCAATCAGGAAGTGGGTGCGGAGCGGTGAGGCGAGCTGAGCTTCCCGATTGACGGGTATTTATTTACTCGGCGCGGCCGCCGGCGGCGCTGCGGGAGCCTCGGCGCGCTCGTAAATCGTGCGGTAAAAGAAGCGCGGCGCGGCGCGGCGCAGCGCTGTGCGGAGCGGAGCGGCGCGGGGCGGCGAGCGCGACGCGCGAGAGAATACAATGGAGACGCGCGGGTGCGGGGAGGCCCTGCGCGGCCGCACACGTGAGAAGCATCTCTGCGACGACGACACGCCGTCGCCTGGAAGGCGGGGCCGCGCGCGGAAGGTGGCCGTGGGACCGGTGCTGCTGATGGCGGTGGCTGAGATGGCGGTGGCGGCTGAGGCGGTGGCAGTGACTGAGATGGTGACAGTGGCTGGTGTGGTGGTGGTGACTGAGACGGTGGCGGCGATAGGGGCGGTGGCAATGACTGAGGCGGTGGTGACGATGACTGCGGCGGTGGCAGTGGCTGAGGCAGCGGTGGTGACTGAGACGGTAATGGCGATGATTGAGGCGGAGTCGGGGACTGAGACGATGGCTGTGTGGCGGCTGAGACGGTGGCGGTGTCTGAGACGATGGCGGTGGCTGAGACGGTGGTGATGGTTGAGGTGCTGAGACGCTGGAAGATGCGTTAGCAGTGGCCGAAGGCAATGGTGATGACTGAGACTGGGGCAGTGTATGAGACGGTGGTGATGGCGGAGTAGCAGTATTTGAGTCAGTGACGGCGGCGGCGGCGGAGAAACTGGTGGCGGTGAAGCAGGGATGGGTCGACGGCAGAGTGGTTAAGAATGATGGGGTTTCGCAAGCTTTATTATCGTACCCAAGCACTCATGAGAATGTAGTTTCAGCATCGACATTACTCAAGGAACGTAGAAATGCACGCTGATATTAGAACATTCCTCTTTTGCGAATTGTGAGAACTCTTTTTTAAGAATGTAGGATTGTGGTTGAAGTAACGTGGAACGTAGATGAGCGCCGCCCTTTATTAAGCATTGTGACAATAAGGTATTATTTTTAACACAATTTATTTTCCTAAAAATCTGTAAACTGATATTTTTACGTACGGAAAATAAACTTTGAAACGTGTATATCACGAAAATGGATTAATAATGTTGTGTCTATGTAATGATATCTATCTATGCAAGTTTTTGTCTCCAATGTAGCGACTAATTACATTATACGTATGTAATATATGTTGCATATCATCATAAATTCACAGATTTATTTCTTCTGAGTGTTCTTGAGAAGAGCATATTTTTCGCAAAAGTTTCGAAAAATTCTCAGCAGAAATATCTTAGTACAGGAAGAAATTAATAAATTTTTTGTGTGTTTTTTCTTCAGGTGTCTTTTTCAAAAGTTTGTGCAAATAGTATTAAATTAAAGATGTAAATGGTGTTTCGTGTTAAATTTTTTTCCGAGCATTATTTGATGAAATTACAACGAATACATGTCTTTTTTCAAGAAAAGTAATAATTTGCAGCATTTTTGACGGTTTTTTGAAGTTGAAACTATCATTTATTGCTAATATGAGTTACAAATTACTGTATATTAATAGTCTTCTTGTAAGCAATTTGCATCTAGAACTAGCAGAAGCTGCTCAGTTATCAGACCCAGTCAGTGGTCAGCTCAATTATGTAGCTGATGTGCTTAGTTCGGTCTGTTTATCTCTATAGAGATGAAGGGCTAATCGATCTGTCTGCGTCTGATGGAGGATGAGGAATACCATTACCCGTTGCATGTACATGCTGTCTGACTGCATTCGGGCACACATAGCTCAAGACAAACATGCGGAATCTACACAATTTGAGGAAGCTCCAAAAGTATATGTTTTATTCACTAATTCTTTCACCACCTACATTCATTCACATTCATGTATTCTCATTCACTTGCTAATTCACTCACACGTTCATCCGTTTATTCATTCATTTAGCTTCAGAACTTTTGCACTCCCACGTATCCTTTAAAATGGTTTTAAGTATGTACTGTCTGAAGGGAATGTGTTAAATTGCTTATCTTTAATATGAGTATAAGAAAATACTGCATATCTTAGACATAAAATTGAAGAAAATTAAAAAGTAAATTTCTAATACAATTATTGCACACGTAAAATATATTTAAAATATAGTGTTTATATTAATTCTTTCAACAACAAAAACATCATTAGAGGTTTGTCACAAGAATTCGCAATCAATATCTGTGTTACGGTTTCATAATCTTCCCAAGAAATAAAGGCATATACATTTTACTATTGTCATTTGTCCATTGATCAGTAACACCAAATTGTACTCCATTTTTTTCTCAGAATAATCAGTAATAAAATGTCAAAACGAAATGTCAATTTTATCACTTTTTGGCGAAATCTTCGGAGTATACCTGAGATATTTCAGTCTCAAATCGTCCACTGCGAAAACATTATATTATTTCTCGTAAACAAGTTCTGTATGGATTAGTTCAGGGTAAGCCCCGCTCTGTCTCTTTAGGTATCTCGAGTATGTTTCTTTCTGCGAGGCAATCCCACAGTAAAATCAAGTCCGTTCCAGCCGTCTCTCCAGCCGACCATCTGTCCTCGGCGAGGCCTCAAGCTGTGTAATCCGGAGACCACCTTTCACGCGTCCGCTTTACAGGGGAGACGTACGAGAGCGGTGGGTCCGGAGAACGTTGACGGGCGGGTATGCATGCAGGGGGGAGGAGGCCGCTGGGTTGGGGCTGAGAGAGAGGAGGAAGGCAGGATGGGTAACACGAGCGGATGGACGGGCAATGTAGGCGGTAGGTTGAGTGCGCAAGTCGGTCTGGTGGGACGGACGGACGGGGACGGACGGACGGGGACGGACGGACGGGGACGGACGGACGGGGACGGACGGACGGGGACGGACGGACGGGGACGGACGGACGGGGACGGACGGACGGGGACGGACGGACGGGGACGGACGGACGGGGACGGACGGACGGGGACGGACGGACGGGGACGGACGGACGGGGACGGACGGACGGGGACGGACGGACGGGGACGGACGGACGGGGACGGACGGACGGGGACGGACGGACGGGGACGGACGGACGGACGGAGACGGACGGACGGGGACGGACGGACGGGGACGGACGGACGGGGACGGACGGACGGGGACGGACGGACGGGGACGGACGGACGGGGACGGACGGACGGGGACGGACGGACGGGGACGGACGGACGGGGGTGACGGACGAACGGGGGGACGGGAGGACGGACGGACGGGAGGACGGACGGACGGGAGGACGGACGGACGGGGACTGACGGACGAACGGGGGGACGGACGGACGGGGGGACGGACGGGGGGACGGACGGACGGGGGGACGGACGGACGGGGGGACGGACGGACGGGGGGACGGACGGACGGGGGGACGGACGGACGGGGGGACGGACGGACGGGGGGACGGACGGACGGGGGGACGGACGGACGGGGGGACGGACGGACGGGGGGACTGACGGACGGACGGGGACTGACGGACGGACGGGGACTGACGGACGGACGGGGACTGACGGACGGACGGGGACTGACGGACGGACGGGGACTGACGGACGGACGGGGACGGACGGTCGGGGACGGACGGTCGGTAACAGGCGAAAGAACGGCGGGATGCGCGGCGGGTGGGTCGGGTCTGATGGGAGAGACGAGAGGAGCAGCGCGGGCGGGTTGGGCTCGCGGGCGATTGGATCGGGCAAGCGGGCGGGCGGGCGGGCGGCCAGACGAGGGGGCGTAGGCCGAAGGCAAGTGTCGCCCACAATAGCGCCCTCGCGCCTCCGGAGATAAATTACTTTATTGTTACCGCGGGGCGGCGCGGGCGGGCGCGCGTGTATTGTGGAACCGTTGCGCCGCCCGCGCCGAGTCTCAAAGGGTCCACCGCGCCGCCCACGGGACGGCACGCGGGCCCTCCGGGGCTGCACGCTCACGCACACACGCACGCTCACGCACGCAAACGCACTGCGACCTACTTCCGCTGCCCATGATCCACGGAGGGAGCCTCGGACATGTGCGAGGTATGACGCGAAATGAGAGCGAAATCTCACGTGCCCGCTCATTTGATGTGTACTTTTGTGTGAAAAATACTTTTCTAATTTTTTAAAGACCTGTACCCAGACAAAGCGAATGTTAAGCGGAGTTGGTGAGCAGGAGCAATGCTCGAGTACCTGAACCCTCTCTCGCAGTTTGGCCACCGCTTGCGACCACATTGTAGTACCAGATTTGATAAAGAAATACACAATAGCAATATTTCCGTTGTGGTCCCACGTACTGACGTACACTTCTTGATATTTCATATGAAGAAGAATGCTCGGCTTGCCTCACAAGCTTGTGTAGACTTACCGAGTTGTAGCCATCTTCTCTTTTCTGAAAATTCTGACAGAATTAAAGAGTAAAATACCCACGTTTATTTATATTTGAAAAACGACAAGGAAGTTCTCAAGAGAGCAAATGCAACAGTTGCGATTAGTGTTACCAATATCGTCATGAGTTTCGAGGGGATTTCTAAGCAAGTTGCGTTGACTTGGGTGGTGAGGCCGAGAGAGTCAAACGGGTAAAATATTTTTTTGACTATGCGGTTTTTCTACTTTAATGTACTTTATGTCCAGTGTGTTTAGGCGTCACTCATATCCAAATTACCAAAAGTAAGATCTGAGGTAATCACACTAGCCATAACGCTACGGAGGAATATTGTTCTGCTTTTTGTGGCTGACGCGTAACTCCTGCATATCATTAGGGTAACGGTCCACTCGTTTACTTCCGCTTTGTTTGACATGCCCCATTCAAAGAACTGACACAAATTATCAAATTCGTAAAATATAGTTATTATTATTATTATTATTATTATTATTATTATTATTATTATCATCATCATTATTATTATTATTATTATTATTATTATTATTATTATTATTGCCGATAGCCGAGATCACTCAGGCAGTCGTGCCGTGGCGAACTCGGACGGAAGGATCGCTGGTTCGAGTCCTGCCTCGGACCTAGGTGTGTTTGCGTTTGTGTTTGTCTGTTGTGTCGTCCTTTTACCCTTCATTATCATCATCATTTCATCTTCCATATCCCCAGGGCTAAGAAACCCTGGTGGATAAAATTGGATCCAGCTAAATGCTGATCTCTTAATAAAAATTACATGTACCTGCTAGCGAGATAATGAAATTGAGCCCCGGTAAATGCAGGATGCATGCACGCGTCTCCAAGGCGGCCTATTCACGTGCAAAAAAATAATGTGTTTATGTGGCATTTTAGGAAGGCCATGGCCCCCATGCCCCCCCCCGTGAATCCGCTAATGCTACGCAGACTTGGCTGTTTTTCGTTGCAATTCGCCTTCTCTTAGGTTCTGAGATCGTTACATAGTCCAGTCCACGCACGGTACTTTTCTTCTGCCGAATTCAGTTGGCACTTTCGCCACACAAGACGCCAACCGTGACACCTTAGGTAACCACCAAACTATGTAGTTGCTCGACAGTTTGTGGCCAGTGCATGATACACGCGCGTTCGCCGAGTAGCGTTGGCTCGCGCTGTTCCCCAGCGCTTCCGCTTTGTTTAGCGCGTCCCGTTCGCCCGACCGCGCCGGCGCCAACGAATTTCAATACTAATGAGGTACAGGAAGGGCCGGACAAAGTGTAGTGTTTAGGTGACAAATGAACTCCCATTCCGGAATACTGATAGCGCTCTGAGAGCACGCGGCTCACGCTTCGATTCTGACTTGTTTGGTATGTTTGCGGTGAAACAAAGCACTGCTCTCCGTAGATCTGTCAACACTCGAAACCTATTCGTTTTCCGGTGGCGTTTTCCGTGTTTACAAAATCGTAGGTTTTCGATCTCGTCTGTTTGCGTGTAACCCTTCCTCCATCAGATGTGTAGTTGCTTCTGAAAGTTTTGAGCGAGATAAACTACTATGTGTTTGGGATTTCGATGTAACTATCCACGTATCGTAACGTGTAGATCGTTTCGTGATTAGCTGTACACGTAGAACAGAATGAAATAAACAAATAAAAAATAAATGTATATATTCGTGAGTTCGTAACATGCGTGGTGTGTTTTACGATTGTGAGTTCGATCAAGCCATGACCAACCCATTATAAACTCATTAAAGGTATTAGAAGCAATGGTCAGCATTTCTACCCCGCTATGTTTACCATCTCATGAAAATGCCTACTATGTTATCCATGATTTTCTGATAAACGTACTTGCTGTGCACATTAAATACAACTTTTTATTACCTTACATATTTGAGACAGCATTATCCGCTTGATCGACACTTGTCAGAAATTTGCAAACAAAATTTGATTAGCTTTAGACACCATAAATTGCATCGAAACGTCGTAACCTACCCCCTTTCGTTCAGTGGATGTCGACACCGTAATGCAGCGTGGCAAAACCCTGAATCGGTTGTGAATTATCGATCTCCCTCCCCCTTACTCCTCACGCGTGAATCTCCAAGTGACGACACAACACCCTCGCTTAGGGTGAACGACTGGCGCGCCCTCCAACATTAACGGAAAGCGCTGACACATTTCCCTTACATCGCCGAAATTGGATATGTTTCTCTCATTGGAGGCTCAAAGGCAGTGCGGTGCGCACGAGCATTAGGCGAATTTGCATATACTTAATCCGGTTATTCCCGCTGTTCGACGGGACATTAATTGCATAAAGAGCCGCGAATTTCCATGTCCCGGATGAGGGATGGGCGGACGGGGTGGATGACGGTGGGGCGGATTTTAAAATATCGCCCGTACTCCATTATCACCTAATTAATCGACGTCAATTATCTAGGCGGAATCGCATCGCTGGCAGTGCACCGCAAACCTCCCCCTCCCCCTTTCCCTTTCCCGTTGCGGCCAAGGGAGGTGGCAGGGGCGTGGTCACTTGGGATGAGGAGGGGTGGGGAGGGAAAGGGAGTGGGGATGAGGCTCGCGCCTTGGGGAATGGGTTTCGGGACGGATTCTAGGAACTGGTTGATAGATTGCATAGTTATGCACAGTGGTGCCCAGAGGGTAGAGCAATTGGTGCAAATTGCCTCAGGCTCCCTGTTAATTGGGGGTCCCAATTTTTTCTTCATTTAAAACGTCAAACAAGTTTTTACTTCAAATTCAAATTATTTCTGTTACTTGGGGATATGTATTCTCTTTGTTCCGGGGGAACTTTCGTTTGAAATAAGGGGCCCCTTTTGGACATACTGCCTCAGGCTTCTAGTTTTCTCTGGGGGCCCTGGTTAAACATGTTGGTTTACTTGCGTATATCACGTTCGGACTAAAATTACGCTTTTTTCATTGATATCATTAACCTTTTTCTTTTTAACTTTCTCATTTTTTCTTCTATTGGGGAAGTATAATCTATCGGACTGAAAATCCATGTTATAGATGATGAAGTGAAATTCGGAATTAGATTCCCATTACTTATACGTAACTATTAAGAAATAATTTTCAAAATCATCCTCGGAATGGACAAAGATTGTGTTTTCTGTACAGTTTTTTGTATAATGCAGCCCGCAGTGCACCTGGGCAATACGGATTGAGGTATAAGGCTTAGAGGCAGGGCGGGAGCGCAATTGCACGCTGAGAGCACTGGGAGTGGGGGGAGCAGAGAGGAGCTGTATGGAACGTGGCGAGCTGGCGGGGGTGTATAATAGTCGACTCCGGTTATAATTAACTTCTAGGGACTAACATGTTCAGTTTACTATATCCGATTATGTCAAAATGAAATATAATTTCTCCACAATTATTTATTTCATTGATATGGAGATGTAGCAAAATTTATTAACAGCATGAACTAAAAATTTCAATATCTTTATTTTTCCATAATAAAAATAATTACTTCAATAGTTGCTTTGTACATTTTTCTTTAGTAATTTCTCTACATCTTTCTCCAGAGTTCTTCTTTCCATACTTGATCCTGCATTGTCCTCTGTATGTACCGTAATGCAGCATTGACACCTTTCAATGCCTCTTCCATTGTTGGAGCATCGTCACACTTTCGGAAGGCCCTTTTACTCCCCTAACCTGCGAGATTCAATTAATATCCAGGATTTACTTCCTGCGTTCACTATAGCCGAGGTTCAAGTTCATTATAAACGAATCTTCTTTCGCTTATTTGTAATGTATGTGAAACGGGGCCAGTGACTTAAGTTCACTATAACTCAGGGTTCACTATATCCGAGTTCACTCTAACCAGTCGACTGTACTTTCATTTTACAGCAGATAGGTCTTGCTTATTTTCCTGTCTTATAGACGAGTGTCATAAATGAATACCCGGCAAAAATCTGGCTACATTAGCTATTTCGTTCTTATTTTCACTTCTAAAAATTTGGTTACGCGAGTAAAACGTTTACTTTTATCCCCACATCACTTATCTCGGACACTATCGGGCGGGGGGGAGTTCTGACATGTGATCAATGTCATATGGGAGGCAGGCCCTTCACTAGGGCTTAAGGATGAGGTGAGATCTAATCTAGGCAGAAAGGACTGCGTAGGTGCGCTGGCTCATTCTCTCGCTATTGTCTTTGTAATGGACTTACTTTTTGTTCCAGTACCATTTCATTTCCATTTTTTAAATTCCAAAATCCTTTCTAAAATTCCCTACATTTTCTTTCCATTTAAAAAACAGCACAGTCCCAAACCAGCACAATGTTAATACATTTACTGGTAAATTAAAGTAAATATTACCTTTATTGTTGGGTGTTGAAGGAAAGATAGGAAAGAATTATATGTGATCACCGATACTTTGCTTTTTTCTTCATACAGAACCATACCTTAATTTGAAGCATTCTATTTCCATTGAATTTTGTTAATAGTGATAATTTTCATCGTGATGGGTGAGAGGAAAGTGAAGAACCCTTACTAGCTCTCATTATTAATGATAAATACCACAAAGATCGCTCGTAACTTCCACCGTGGTCCCAAAGCTGTCTGTCGAGCAAGCTGACTTTCGTACCGCAATGCGCCGGCGAAGCCCCATCGCGAACGGAACACGCTGCCCTGCACGGAGGTCGATGCTGGGGCTTCTGGACGCAGAGCGCGCGAGGCTGGCGGAGCAGAAAAGAGAGGTAAGGCGGCTCAGAATGAAGCGAGGCGGGAGTGAGCAAGGCAAGAGTGAGCGAAGCGGAGAGAGATGTGGGAGGAGACGAGGTGAAACATGAAGGAGGAATGGACGAGGCGGGGAAGGGAATGGACGAGGCGGGGATGTGAATGAATGAGGAAGGGATGCGAATGGTCAAGGCGGGGACGGGAATGGACGAGGCGGGCATGGGAACGGTCGAGGCGGGGATGGGAATGGACGAGGTGGGGTCGGGAATAGACGAGGCGTGGAAGGGAATGGACGAAGCGGGAATGTGAATGGACGAGGCGGGGATTGGTGAGATGGGAATGGACGAGGCGGGGATTGGTGAGATGGGAATGGACGAGGCGGTGATTGGTGAGATGGGAATGGACGAGGCGGGGATTGGTGAGATGGGAATGGACGAGGCGGGGATCGGTGAGATGGGAATGGACGAGGCGGGGACTGGTAAGATGGGAATGGACGAGGCGGGGATTGGTGAGATGGGAATGGACGAGGCGGGGACTGGTGAGATGGGAATGGACGAGGTGGGAATTGGTGAGATGGGCATGTGCGAAGCCAGATCAAGCCTGACGAACAGGGCGCAATGAAGATGGGCAGGGAGAAGAGGCAAGGCGAGAACGTGGAGGGCGAGGATGGGCGATGCAGGGGAAAGCAGAGTGTACTTCTGCAGAAGGGGTGAGACGGATCGAGGTGAGAAGAAACTGGGAAGGCTAGAGGCGGGGCGGGGAGTTGCGGGCATGGTGAGGGAGAGGTCGGGAAGACAGGACCGCCCGCTTTGTTTTCGGGCCAAAACTGGGGCGGTAAATCTCCGCGCCGCCCACGCCCTCCGCCTTATTCGGGAGAAACTCATTGTCGCCGGCGCGGCGCGCGTCCCGCGGTGTGGAGCGGAGCGGCGGGGAGGGGCGGGGAGGTGCGTGGCGGAGCGTGGCGGGGCGTGGCGAGGAGGGGCGGGGCGGGCGGGGCGGGCGGGGATGGGCGGGGCGGGGCGGGGCGCGGGCATGCGCTCGCTCCGATGCCTCCCACGGCGATCGCTTTCACGGGCGAATTGATCTCCGCCGCCCGCGAAGGGTTATCGAGCTGAATAACAAGTGACGGCCGGCCGGGAGTCGTTCGCTGGATAATCGTGAACGATCGCCCCCCTCCCGGCGATGGAGTGATAGCGAAAATAAAAGAGTTAAATGCCTTTAACGTGAAAATTGTTCCGATAGATTTTTGATGTACGTGACACGCGACGTATTATTATCGGTCGATTTTTTTGAGGGGAAAATCACACCATTGTGGATTTCACAACGGGATTTTTGCTGTAGCTGCAATTGATAAATGAATAACTTTAAGCTGCAATAGCGTCATCTCAAATGTCCTTTACTGTTTTTATATGTTTTTGTCTTCATATCCTTTCCACAGACTTTACAAGACAGTGCCATTTCATATTCTCATTTCAGCTACTGTTTTGAGTAAAATGTGTGTAATATACAACTTTCACACGTTTTGTGAATATTTTGACAAAAGATTTTACGTGGGCCAAAAATTTCCAAGTTGCTCGATTTTTTTCCCGTACAGTTTTTCTCAATACCAATCTGCATAGGTATCATGTTCTTAGAACGATATCTTGAATGCCGTTACTTGTGGTTTATTCATGTTACTGTAACAGCAGGATGTAAATGAATATTTAAAATATAAATTACTATTAAAATGAGATGTCTCCGAGCATTGTCCCTACACAAAATGATATTCGCCTTTGTTAGTATGAGAGCTCATCTACACTTCTTTATTGAACAGGTGACTCCCAATATCAGCGCGGTGAACCACTTTCAAAATTATGGGGTTTGTTCTGCATGTTATTAAGTCATCCAATGGCTTTATGACTGCATGGAAAGTGATGCAGGTGCATTACAATACTTAGAGTATAATACTAGACTAAGCCTAATAAGTGTAGGTATTGTATTACAGCTTTATGAATATATTGCGTGCGAGAGAGTATAATGCCTTTGAATGTTTTAAGATTCCTTGTCCTTCTTCTCTGTTGCTCTTGTTTTCGAATAACATTACATTAATAGTTCTAGCACTGAATTTTAATTATTCGTGGGTGTTTCGTTATTAACTTGGGAAAAACAAAATCTTCACAGGGTATATCAATGCACAATATAATTTCATTACTACATGAAACCATAATTTTCTGCTAGACTTTGTGTTTTTTGCGGAACACTTTAATTGATTTTTATTGCAGAAATGCGGTAATTTAATTACGTTGTCTTCATGAGAACCTATTTGTATTCCTTCTAATGTAATTTTCATATCTATGTACAAGATATGTATCTTGTAATTTAATTATCTCACACTTATAGAACTGTTGAATAACCAATCAAGAGTCCACACAAAATAAGAGAATTGAATGTGCGAGAATGGTTTGAAACGTAAACAAAATGTTACCGTAACACTGCAAACATTTAGAAATGGAACTTCATGTGTTCAGATTAAATGTTTGCTTTACAATTGTTTGATTTACTGAAATGATGATATCAAAAGCTGTACTTCAGATTTGTTTAGAGCAGGCTTGTCCAACTAGCCCCAGAATAGCACCAGCGCTCACGGCGACTCGTGGCACAGCTCCGAAAGGAGGGGAGGGGGCGCTTGTTGTGGTAAGGGTAAAGAATAGTCCAGTCGAGTGACCTTCAGAACGGTTTGGCGCGTGCCTCATGCTTCGCGAACCTGATGACGAAGTTCCAAATGAGAGGAACCTGCGAATTGGGCTCAACAAATTGTTGGTATTTCGTTGGTTGGTAGTGTCGTTTATTAAATTAAGGAAACATTTAATATATTAAACAATACCAATTAATGAGTTAACAAAAAACAAATTTCATTTGTTAATAATTTTTCATTATAAGAAAAGGATCTAGCCGTGTAAGACAATTAAAAATCGAAGTAAAGTAAAACGTTTAAACAACGATTTTGATCTTTGTTTACAAATGGTTCCTACCCCACTCCACCATAGAAACATAGTTTATACATCGAATTTATCGTAGATTAATGCTTTGTTTTTTAATAAAAATCCTCTACATTTTTAATAAATTTTTAATTATAATTGAAATAATATATTTTCCTTAA
This sequence comes from Acheta domesticus, assembly GCA_031308135.1. NCBI lineage: Eukaryota > Metazoa > Arthropoda > Insecta > Orthoptera > Gryllidae > Acheta > Acheta domesticus. The sequence continues at coordinate 47,357,417 of JAHLJT010009436.1, forward strand.
AAAATTCAAAATGTTTTGAAACCCCAATCATTTTGCCAATTGTTTTTAGCTGAGGGCCAGACTGCAAGAATTCAACTTCACCCTGCAATTGTGATATGACTTTTACAATGTCCACAGCAAAAGTTTTTGAAAGAATTTCCATATCACTATCCATAGTGATAAAATGACTAAACCTAACATTGCATGCATGCAAACTTATGTTGCATTAGAATTCTATCCGCCCCGTCTTACGTATTGCGCACACTTTCCCTACGAAAGCAGGAAAGAGGAGTTTAATTCGCGTTGCTCCTGTGACATGTGCTCCGGAGACGAGGGCTGTAACCGTTCAATCATCCTCCCGAAGCCATTTTCTCTGCCGCTGAGTGACGTCCAACCCCTCTCCCACACAACGCAGCTCGCGGGCGAATCTGAAGGCTCATAAGGAGCGAGCCGTTCGCGGACGCTCCGTGAGCCACTTTGTTGAGCGGGCCTGTTTTAGAGCGATAACATTTAATATCTTGCCAGTATTTCAATCTTCAGCAACAAACTCAATATACTTTTGTAGAATCCCAAAACTGTAATTGCTTCAATTAAAATGTTTCTTGTGAAATGTCGCAACAAAACAATGTATGATCTAGAATTTGTTATAGATCAACAATATATACTTGAATAGTTCCAGCAATACGGAAAAACTATTTTAATTTAGGATACGTCACATAGTATAGACTTGAGAAAAGAATCGTAAATTAGTAAAGTAATATTTGTTCAAAAATGGTATTCTCTCGTTCATTTTATTTCTTTATCGATACATCATCACTTACTTGGCGTGTACCTTTTTGGAAAAAAAATTGTAACATTTTCATGTAAATATCGCGCGGTTTCATTTCTATGCATACAGCCGTTCATTTTCAACGACAATGTCCTCGCTCTCACATGAGAAAACAATGGGAATGAATGGACGTCATCTTGCAGTTCCCGCTGCGGCGACATCCCGTTCGTCTAACGATCGCGGTGGCGCGGCGCCGCAAGGGCGGATCGTCACGAACGCAACGACGGCGCATTTCCGAGAGCCCGGCGTCCTCGTCCGGGATCGCGTAGAAGGACACCGCACGCCCGGAAAATCTGTGGACACGCGGGATTATACTGATGAGACGTCTCGAAGGAGGGTTCGAGGGCGGCCCGCGCGCGGCCCGGGAATCGATATGCGCGCGAAACGAGAGGGCCGGGAAATCCCGGCGGAGAGCGCCTCCGCGAGCAAATATTGGGTCGATGAATATGGACGAGGGCAGGTAGACACACAGCGGACCCGTGCTGAATAATCTCGCCGGGTGTAATTGAGATACGTTACTGTTTGGGGAGCCGCGTTCCGTGCGCGCTACTGCCTAAATACTGCCCAGCCGCGCCGCGCCCCTTCCCCTCCCTACCCCGTCCCGCCTCCCCCCCGTTCTCCATCCCTCGCCCTCTATTTGTCTCCTCTTGTTAGTGCTTTCCACCCGTACCCACCCGACTGAGATGGTACGTCTTCTCAGGCATGTCCCGGTCCCTGCTTCGAACTTCTCTTTTCTCTTTGCGTGCTCCGCAGTTCCCATCTCTGCTTCTTCGAGATATGCCTTTCCTTACCTTGCCTTTTCTTACCCCGCATTTCCGAACCCCATTCTTCGCAGACCCTACCTTCTCCTACTTGGCCTTTCCAACCGCGCCCTTCCCAAGCCCTACCATCCCTACCTCGCCCTTCCCAACCCCGTCCTTCTCAACCCCTACCTTCTGAACCTTCCTGAATCCTCCTTCCCAACCCTTCCTTTCCCAACCTTGCCTTTCTCGACTTGGTATTTCCCCAAATCGCCTTTTCTTCCTCACAAACCTACCTCCCCACCTCCTCCATCACCGTCCCATTCCTCACCGTTTCCTCTAATACCCGCTCGTTCTCATTCATTATCTCGTGTTTCCTGCTCTCTCCTTTTCCACTACCCTTCTGCAGCCTCTTTCCTCGCGGCTTCCTCTCCTTTGCATCCGACCCTTGCCCTGTTCCGCCCTCGCCGCTCGACTTCGATTTGTGTTTCAACTCATCTCTGGAGTCGACGGGGAATTTCTATGCATGTTCATGCATAGCTAAGTGGACGTGTTTCTTTAATCCGTCCTCCGTATGGTCCGGTGCTCTCCAATCTGCATCCCTCGGTCACGAACTGCCAGCGGAATCTTCCTTTGGCCAGGCGCAATCAAACCACAATGAGAAAAAATAATAATTTTTAAACAAGTTTAAACTCACAAATACGTTAAAGTTTTCTTTTATTTTATGATTCATTTTCACAAAACTATTTTAATACTATATTTAAAGTACATTTTATATAATTCAATTTCATTTAAAAATAATCATCAGTGTCTACATCTATTGATCTCCCGTAAGTCGTATGGGCTTTGTGAATGATAGGGAGATAAACCGGGACCGTTGGACACGTCTGAAGTCCATTCTCGTTCTCCTCGGTACTGGAAATTACGTAAAACTGAAGAATTTTACGATATTCTCTGAATACTGCGGTCAGAGCAGTAGAAGACCGCCTTATCTGATTATCCCAGCTCCCATACGTTAGGTTTAATGGTAACGGAATTTAACGATTTTTGCACTGATGATATAAAAGTGCGTGCGTCATGTTCCAATTTTATTCATCTTTAAAACGACACAGACCCAAACAGAATCACATTCAAGTTCTTAATTTTTCGCCCGAATTTTACTGAAATCTCATCTTCGAAGTTTTGGACCGTCTCCAATATTTTTATTCTGTACAGTGAATACTACGTCGATCCGAGGAAAAGTAAAATTTAGTGTATAGCTTTACTGATATTACTGATTGTTATTCATAATAAAACTACGTTTACAAAAAAAATATTTGTTAGTAAAGGAGCAAAATCAGATTGTGAATGGATGTGCATTTAAATTCGTGTACTTCACTTTATTTTTTCATGTTGCATTTATTTTATTTCTTAGGAAAATAATAGGAAGGTCAGCAATGAAATTAAGTAGAACTACCTGTATAAAATTTATTAATTTTAAAAATTGTGTATTACTAAAATAAATGAAATTCCTCAATGAAATAGTTCACCAACTTGTGGAAACATTTAATTTAAATTAATATCCTTCTGGAAAACGACAATCATTTCCGTCATTAAGTGCACTCTCAGATGACGTCACCTGTTCTTTCTTGAGAGATTTTCTTCAAACTGCTTAATAGAAACGGAATTATAAAAGGGTGTTTTGAAAACACGTTCCGGAAACGGCAGACGACGAGATCGGAAAGAAGCGGCATCCGCCTCCATTTTGCAGCAGGGGTATTTGCTATTCCGACGTCCGTCCTTCCGTGCTGTCATGAGAGGGGAGCGGTCTTGAGACGAACCTCCGGTGTATTGGAGTTTGTTCATTTAAGACCCGTCCACTTTTAACTCGCTTTCGCTGGTAAACAGCGGCGCTTCGGAGGCTCGGCAGCACGCCACTTCCCGGAAGCGACGCCCGGCGCGCGGGGGCGGCCCGAGCACGGAGGCGGCGAAGGGAGTGGGCAGAATGGTGAGCGGGGGCTGGCGAGCAAGAGCGGGCGGGCGGGCCGGGGGTGAGCGGGAGCGGGCGGGGCAGGGTGGGGGAAGGTGGGGGCGGGCGGTGGCTGGCGGGGCCTGGCGGGCGGGGAGGGCGGGGTGAGCGGGCGGGGGCGGGGGCGGGCGGGGGTGGGCGGAGGCGGGCGGAGGCGGGCGGAGGCGGGCGGAGGCGGGCGGGGCGGGCGGGTGAGCGGGTGCGAGCGAGGGTGGGCGGGCGTGGGCGAGCGGCGGCGAGCGAGGACGATCGTGGGCGAGCATGAGTGAACGGCGGCGAGCGGGGAAGGGCGGGGGCGGACTAGATGGGCAACGTCTGCGAAATAGCTAGTTGGCTCAACGGAGGCGGGTCTCAAAGGACTCAAACGTCCTTGGCTGTCGTGCAGATTTCGACCAGCAAATCCAGTTTTCCCCAAGCATCCATGCACTTGTTATGTTTCCTTGAGGGGGTACCTGAAACGTCTCCACATTCGTAAGTGTATTTTTGATTTTCTGTGTTCTTGTCTTCAATTTTTGCAATTACCTACGACATAGGAAACGATGCAGAAGTATGGTTTCTCTTGGAGATAAATAAATGCTAATTTCACGTACAAACATTTAAAATGTTCGTAATTACTGCAAACATTATGTTTCTAGAAAGAAGCATACCACCTAAAGGAAAGAAAGGCTTTTGAAAAATCTATGTAAGATTATGTAATGAAAATACAGTTTCATTGAGCTCATTTCAATTTATCAATTCGCAGATTTTATTGTATTAAACATTGGCCAATCTCTTTTCAGGTAATTACATTTATCAAGAAAACTTTATTCAGGAAACCGAAATGCCCAAAAAGTTCCATGAGTGTCTATAGTATCATAATAAATCCAAGAAAGTTTCAGGCTATACATACTGAGTACTTGCTCGCAAATATTTGTGTTCGGTCTCGTACCATGACGAAAACTATCAGCGACTTTTAGGAGTTCTTCCTTCAAATTGGCAGTGGCTGTATTGGTTGGCCCCACGAAGCAAAACAGCTCGAGGGTTCACGGAATCGAGTGCAGGAGCGCAGCGACACTCGTGGAGACCTGCATGTTACCGTCGCCAGCCGCCGTAGCTGTCTCGCCTGCCTCTCCAGGTAATTGGCAACGATTTGACCCACTTTCCATGGGCAACAATTGAGTAGTCAATAAATGATGGATGTCCTTTGCGTGTCGTCTTCTGTCGACATCAATCATTGCTGCGTCGTTGCCAAGTTCTCTTCCGGGAGGACATCGCGCCGGAAAATAATTCATGATTCCACCCTCCCGCCGCCGCTGCGCTGTCTTCGTCGAGCGTGTTTGCGCGCTGCAACGACGGCTGTGGAGGCGGTCGAGCCCACTGAGTCGGCGGGAGTGGAAGTGAAGGAGGAAGCGGCAGGGGTTGTGACGGCAGGGGTTGTGACGCCAGGGGTTGTGACGGCAGGGGTTGTAACGGCAGGGGTTTGTGACGGCAGGGGTTGTGACGGCAGGGGTTGTGACGGCAGGGGTTGTGACGGCAGGGGTTGTGACGGCAGGGGTTGTGACGGCAGGGGTTGTGACGGCAGGGGTTGTGACGGCAGGGTGTTGTGACGGCAGGGGTTGTGACGGCAGGGGTTGTGACGGCAGGGGTTGTGACGGCAGGGGTTGTGACGGCAGGGGTTTGTGACGGCAGGGGTTGTGACGGCAGGGGTTGTGACGGCAGGGGTTGTGACGGCAGGGGTTGTGACGGCAGGGGTTGTGACGGCAGGGGTTGTGACGGCGAGGGGTTGTGACGGCAGGGGTTGTGACGGCAGGGGTTGTGACGCCAGGGGTTGTGACGAAGTCGTTGGCCGAACAGGGAAGGTAAGGGGCCGGAGGTAGCGTAAGTGGAGGCAGAGATGGAGGAGTGGAGGCGGGGGTGAGCCGTGTTAGGCGGAGACGACGGAGGCAGTGAAACGGGCGGGAGGCGCCGGCGGGGGGACGCATGTGACGAGGCGGAGGCCGGGGCGGCAGAAGAGGGGGCGCGGGCGAAGCGGGCCAGGGCGGACGCGTGGGCGGTGGAACGGCGGCGGGGGTGAGACGGCGCCGGCGGGTGAGCCGTCTGAAGGAGTAGACGCTTCGCCGCTGTCGTCGTCGCTCTCATCCTCGTCGTTATCCTCGTTGTCGTCGTGGGCTCGGAGATCGTGCGCCCTCCCCCTGCGTGACAGCCGCCGCCGCAAATACCGCCTCGTCTTTCCTGACGTCATTTATCCCTGGCACTGGGTATTTTTTCCTTCCCTCCTGCGGTCTTCGAACTGAATTACCTCCGGGGCTCAATTTTCCTCTTCGTTTCATGTTCGAGGAGAGATGTTATTCTCGCTGTGAGTGATGTTTGACGCATATGAAGCCTGTATGAAATATTAGGGCCATTTGGATGTTTGTTTTGAAGAAAGTATTTTTGAATTGTTTAATTTATTGAGTTGTGAAGACGTCTTGAGATTACGATAGTTCTTTTATTACAGTTTGGCACATCGGAATGAAAGAAATTGAAAATTGTGAAAAAAAATTTTGAATTGATTTTAGTTGAGACAAACATTATCAAAACTCAATATCATTATCAAAATAAATCTTTAAAAACCCTTTTGAACAACTTGAACAATGAATTGACTTTTAATGTAATACGGAAAATGATTGTGAATCCTTCACTGGTATTCATATTTCTCATTTATGTTCTTTCGCTAACATAGGACAAATAAAGGAAGAGAATTCCGTCTCTTCCATTAACGTAATTACCGATAAGGTAATCTCGCAGTTTATCAACATGTTAATATATTCTATCAACTTATGACTGACAATACCATCTCGTAAATTATGCAGTTATCAATATAGATGCCAATCATCGAATAATTCGAATTAATAATATCGAATTTATGGCAATTGTTATTTAATGTACCGTTCCTGGAATTTAGGTAATAATTATCACGTTTTTATTCCTTACTGGCATTGACAACACAGCCGTGGTCACACCGGCCGTGATTGGGTCAATGTGTCAGAGAGGGTTCAAGCCAGCGCGGGTAGGCGGCGATGATCAGGGACTAAGGGACGGCCAAGGGACGGCCAAGGGACGGCCAAGGGACGGCCAAGGGACGGCCAAGGGGCGGCCAAGGTGCGGCAAAGGGGCGGCCAAGGGACGACCAAGGGACGGCCAAGGGAACGGCCAAGGGACGGCCAGGGGCGGCCAAGGGGCGGCCAAGGGGCGGCCAAGGGGCGGCCAAGGGGCGGCCAAGGGGCGGCCAAGGGGCGGCCAAGGGGCGGCCAAGGGGCGGGCCAAGGGGCGGCCAAGGGGCGGCCAAGGGGCGGCCAAGGGGCGGCCAAGGGGCGGCCAAGGGGCGTGGGCTTGTGTTTGAGCGAGTGCCAACCTAGGCGCAGTTTCCCTTTCTGCCCACCGTTGCCTCCGCCACACTCTCATGACGGCTATGAGATCTCTCCACTATCTGAGTATAAATGAGAGGAACAAGTGGCATACAGGGGTACATGGGCGAAGACAGTTTTCCTGGTGAGCTGAGTCGTTGTGGAAGGAAGAACTCGTCTCTCTATGGCTAACGTGTAAGTGGCATGTTGCAACGCGGAAATGCAGAAAGAAATGAACGTACAAGACGGTCAGTGCAGAGGACGTGGGATGAGATCTGGCTGCTCTTGGTGACTTTGGTCGTGTTTTGTGCCTTGTCTCTAGAGCATACTTTTACTACAATGTACACCAAAAGCAAATTAGAATCGAGTACTTATGAATGGTATCCCCTATACCACTCGACTTAAATCGCTTCGATTCTTGAAGTTTGATAATATCTAAACTTCGCTAATGGCATCGATTCTAAACATTGACTGATATCAAGTATCTATCTTTTAGAATATCAATGCCACAGAATCTCAACAGTGCAGAAGGTTTAATGTTAGCGACGCTTATTAGGGAGCTTTTGCACGGCATAACGTACAACAATTAGCTGCAATCTCGATCTTCTGAGCATGCTCAGATACACAAAAGGGATGCGAAACTCGAACGGCGCATGCGCAGAAGATCGATATGGCTGAATAGCTTCGCCATGCAAAAACTCCCTAGTTTCTTGACATTGACACCAACATCGAGCCGAATCTATGGCTTCATATCTCCTTCACTCGTGATCCCTTAAGACACGATTCACGCGCTACCTTTGACAAATGACTTCGAACGTTAGCGATCTTGGGCATGCGCAGAGAGGGGCGGATCCAACCGATCATTTTGGAGGGGGTCATCATAGAGTTTTGTAAAGTAATAAATATTTTCTATTGTATATTATTTTTGGAGTGTGCATATGATACTATTCAATATTATGTTTCAATAATTACGTAATTCTAACATAAATAAATATTAAAATCAATTTTGCCAAATAAAAGAAGGTAACAAGTGAAATCTCCTCGACCTTTTGGAGGGCCTTGGCCCCCAGAGCTCCCCTCAGAATCCGCCACTGTGCGCAGAGCAGCTCTGCCGCAGTAGAAGCCAACCCGCGTTTCGCTAATACTGCGAAGTCGTTCGTCAAAAGAAGAGAACGGATTGTGTCTAACGTCTGTCCCCTCATTTGGAAGATCCGCATGCCCCTAGCCGCCCCCTCCGCCCCCTCCCGCCCGCCCGCCCGCCCGCCCGCCCGCCCGCCCGCCCGCCGCCCGCCCGCCCGCCCGCCCGCCCGCCCGCCCGCCCGCCCGCCCGCCCGCGCCGCCTCCGCTCGATAGCTGCAGCGGCCACCGCCAAATGTCAAGGCTCCCATTACACGGCGACGGCGGAGATTCTAGGCGACGCCCTATACCTGGATTTATTTAGAGGTGCGTTTGAAGTAAATCAGCTGTTGGCGGTTCATCCAACGGAAGTTTTGAACGTCACCGTAGTAGCGTCACTGTAGTGGCATACAAGCTCCCGATTGAAAGAAACCGTGAATAGCTGGTTTACTTCAAACGTACTTCTGAATACATTCATAATACAATGGTTGATTCCTTAATCTAACTGTATGAAAATATTATAATGAGAACGGTGGAACCGATGGTGTTGAAAGTGGTCAGAATCATTGTACCATTTTCCATAACACTGAAGTGACAAAAGTCATGGGATAGCAATATGCAAATATATAGATAGCAGTATTGCATACAAAAAGCATAAAATGGAAGTGAATTGACAGAGATTTCTTTTGATCTCAGGTGATTAATGTGAAAGGTTTATAGCGTGATTATGGGCGCACGACAGGAATCAACAGACTTTGAATGGTAGTTGCAGCGAGACACATGGGACATTCAATTTCGGAAATCGTTAGGAAATTCATTTATTCCGAGATTCCGCAGTGTCAGGTGTGTGCCGAGAATACCTAATTTCAGGCATACTCTCTCACCATGGATGACGCAGTAGCCGATGGCCTTCACTTAATGACCGAGAGAAGCGGCATTTGCGAAGAGTTTTAGTGCTAGCAGACAAGGAGCAGTGCGTGAAGTAACCGCAGAAATCAATGTGGGACTACGACAAACCCATCCGTTAGGACAGTGCGGCGAAATTTGATTTTAATGGGCTATGGCAGCCAAAGACCAGCTCGAGTGCCTTTGCTAACAGTACAGCATCGTCTCCAGCGCCACTCATGGGCTCTTGACCGAATCAATTGGAACCTGGACGACTGGAAAGTCGTGTGAAGGGAATATTGTATGTAATGCCCTTTGAGCAAATGGACTGTAAATGGGGGTGACGTTGGGCATTTAAATTCCCTTCCCTCCAATAACCAGAGTACAAGCAATCCAATAACAGCAATATTTATTATTTGCTATGACTTCAGATTTTATATTCAGGTAGTGGGTAGATAATATCCCTTTTATCAATTAACAGAATGACTACTCCTGCATTAGGGAGATAATAAAATGGCTAAACAAATTGATTGATAAGCCTCCTTTGGCTAACAGCTTTGGTAGTATTTTCACTTTGAGATTGACACACCGTAGTCTTGATCAGAAGTATCCCGTTTTCAGATGCAAGAGCTGATGGTAGGATTCGAGGTGCAGACCCCACGAAGCCATGGATCGAAATTGTCAACTAGCTGCTAGTGGCTCCATAATGATGTGGGCTGTTTCTACATGGAGTGGACTGAGTTCCTCTTGTCCAACTGAACCCATCATTGACTGGAATGGCTACGTTCAGCTCCTTGAGACGAATTTATAGCCATTCATGGACTTCATGGAATTTTTATTAATTATATTTTCCGTAGGTTCATAATAACTTTTTAATTTTCAAATGGCAAATCAGAGACTACACAGAACAACATGGAAGTGCATTGGTTTCGGAAACTGTTTCTTGAAGTTCTGTTTTTTGCTGCTACAGGTTCATATCTCTATTCCTCTTCCCTTTGATGTTTATTGTGAAATGCTCGTACCTCGCATTCCAGTTTCCGTTCCCGCTTTCGCGTTATCGTTGCCGTTTGCAAGCTATGGTGGAGCGGCCTTACGGTGTTAGTCACAATGTAGCCGATTCGGGCCGAAATTTCGGGCGGCCGACGTCGGACGGACAAAAATCCAGTTTCCACACGGTAGTTCGAATGTGTTTTTTGGATATCGACCTAAGTCCACGCCACTCGAGCATCGCTAGTTAAGACGTGACGATCGAGAGTGGCGGTGATTGGAAGCTTGTCGGTTCGATCGGAAATTTGCTTGATCAGTGAATCTGTGGCCCTTACCAAGATCGAAGTCATAATGTACTCTGCTCGGGTCAGAGGTTTTCGTGGTTTCCTGATCACTGTGACAGGAAATGACGGACAAGCATGACGGACAAGCACACTATGTAACACATGCGGGATTCAAAAACCACAATCCTATCGTATGTTGCGGCTGCCACCGCAGTAGTCTGCGCTTTGTAGATTGGCTAAAGTCCCCGGTGTATGCAGAATAAATGGAGTTCGGTTTCATTTGCTGGAGGTGATATGACGGTGTGACATTTTGTGTTCCTACATACATGCACTGGCGTGCTTGTTCGTGTCCCTCTGGTGGAAGAGAGGGGAGATTCCTCTTGAAATCTTTTTTGACATCTGTGCTTCCGCTTCTGGACTCTACTGTCCATCATCTTAAAACTGAATAGCCTGCCTAATGAAACGACATTTTTCATGTCTTAAAAACATGCAGCATGAACACTATTGACGTATACATTTACTTATTTGTTAACGGTACTTTTCTAAGCAACGATTTTTTTTATTTTATACATTTTTATTTGCAATCTGTTACATACGGACAATAGGCAAATCTTTTGACAAAGTCTTAAAGGCATGTGAAGGAACTGGGAATACTCAGTCCATCATGGATTTATTTTCTGTAGGAAAAAAGTATAAATAATATACACTATTAGTATAACATCACAATATAAATATGAACATTTTGGGGTGTGATCCTATATCTTGAATTTAATCATCGAACCTATTAAGATATTTTAGCTGAAACCTGCATAATCTACTTCAGCCTTGGCTCTTGTCTAGTATGTTTAATACTTGGCAATTTGGGAGATTTTTTTAGGCGTTTGTAATATCTTTGGCAACTAAATTGGACTTATTGTTTTATTGTGGGTACAATGAAGTCATTGTGTAATGTTTTATTTGAAACAAACCACGGGGCATGGATATGGAACACATGAGGTATCAGTGGTTGTCACTCATTGCCTACAATGAGAAATTAGAATTCTATATACTACATCTATCATTGAACTCTATCTATATGACTCATCTATCATTGAACTTCAGCAAATGAAATCCAAATACATCTTCATGCATCAGAAAGTCGGATCTGAGATTGGAAGGTTATAATCAACCTATCACATCGCCGGAAAAATATTCACATTCAAACCATATTTCCCTCCAACCCAATTAAGAATAAATAACAATGTAATTCTGTGAATTTGAAATAATAAGGCAGTTTAATACTAAGACTTTATGTGGACACCACCATCAATTGGAAAACTCAGGAGTCAATAAATTCAACATGTCAAAATCAAAATTCTACAACTGAAACCGCTCATAAATAAAATCACCAAACTATCTTTAAACAATGCCATTTTTGTATACAAATCCATCATTAGACCACCTCCTCTTGTATGCACGCCCAATACGGACAAATGCTGCCAAATATGATGTACACAAATTACAACTCACCCAAAACAATTCTTCAGATCCATTACCCTAGCCCCCCTCCAACAAGTAACTACTCCCCGAATTAAACATCCAAACAATCATTTATCATGTAGTAATGAAAACTTGGACATCAGCTGAACTTTTAAATTGAACATCAACTAAACTTTGTAAATTGAACATCAACAGCACTTTGTAAATTGAGCATCACTGAACATTTGTAAATTGAACATCAACTAAACTTTGTAAATTGAACATCAACTAAACTTTGTAAATTGAACATCAACTAAACTTTGTAAATTGAACATCAACTAAACTTTGTAAATTGAACATCAACTAAACTTTGTAAATTGAACATCAACTAAACTTTGTAAATTGAAACATCGACTGAACTTTGTAAATTGAACATCGACTGAACTTTGTAAATTGAACATCGACTGAACTTTGTAAATTGAACATCGACTGAACTTTGTAAATTGAACATCGACTGAACTTTGTAAATTGAACATCGACTGAACTTTGTAAATTGAACATCGACTGAACTTTGTAAATTGAACATCGACTGAACTTTGTAAATTGAACATCGACTGAACTTTGTAAATTGAACATCGACTGAACTTTGGAAATTGAACATCGACTGAACTTTGGAAATTGAACATCGACTGAACTTTGGAAATTGAACATCGACTGAACTTTGGAAATTGAACATCGACTGAACTTTGTAAATTGAACATCGACTGAACTTTGTAAATTGAACATCGACTGAACTTTGTAAATTGAACATCGACTGAACTTTGTAAATTGAACATCGACTGAACTTTGTAAATTGAACATCGACTGAACTTTGTAAATTGAACATCGACTGAACTTTGTAAATTGAACATCGACTGAACTTTGTAAATTGAACATCGACTGAACTTTGTAAATTGAACATCGACTGAACTTTGGAAATTGAACATCGACTGAACTTTGGAAATTGAACATCGACTGAACTTTGGAAATTGAACATCGACTGAACTTTGGAAATTGAACATCGACTGAACTTTGGAAATTGAACATCGACTGAACTTTGGAAATTGAACATCGACTGAACTTCATAAATTGAACATCGACTGTAATTTCATCCAGAATAGTAATAAATTTAAAAATAAAGAGAGGTATGATCGGTGATTAGCATGGCGGTAGCAGAATTCCCCAGGGGCGATGGCAGTGTGGGGAGAGGGGATGCAGGAGGAAGGAGAGCAGGGCAACGCAGGTAGCTCCGTGACCGCAACCACTCGCCCATTTGCGACTAATTAGCCGGCCGAGCCGCCTTGCCACCGGTCACGCTGAAAGGAAATGGATGATGATTTCGGCTAATTTGGCTCCCATACACAGTGAAATATCGACGATGCATTAGCGCAAGCCATTAGGAACTTCTCTTTGCTTTTATGCATGAAACGGTTCCTGTGATTAAATAACATGAGATGCAACTTGCTTGTGTTAATGATCCCTTCTGTGAGAAGAACATTTTTGTGCTCCCTCTTTCGCAAATACCTTAGATGCCGCGAGTTAGTCTGCAACTTGTGTCGGGTCGTTCAAAGCAATCGACGGAGTTCATAAAAACTCATTTGCGGTCGGATCGTGATGAAAGACCCTGAAAACTTCAGTTCAAAAGTCTACCGTCAAAAGGACAATTGTTAAGTACTACTTTATGCAGAGAGGTCATAATGGTAATGACGCGAAATTATGAAGCTGCGCGTTATTTCGTGAAGTTATGGCCGTGTCTATTCGGATATAAAGTGCTCATCCTACCGTTACTATTTTCCTTTCAGACGCGCCCCGCAATATAAGCGGGAGAGTATTAATTACAGCAGGAAGCGATGCACCCCGGCACAACGATTAATTACATTCTTCAAAGGGGCTCCGTCGGGGGCGCGCGGGCTGCGGCGACGGAGTCGGTGATAAGGAGCGGCAGCTGACGATGAAGACGATGCAATTAAAGCGGCGCGGCGGATGTGTTGAGAGAATGAAGGACCCACTGACAACGTTAAGACGGGGACATGCTATAGACAATGATAATAGTTTGGCGAAAGAAGATGTGAAAGTAGGGACAGAGATTCCAAGGATGCCAGTTTGTCGTCCAGATTACCTGAATTCGTTGAGAAAATGAAGAGTAAATTCATTTCTTCTGGATAGGTTTAGCTTTTCTCCTGCAAACGTACCGCTTACGTAAAATAAAACAGATTAGTGTTTGTGTTAATTAATGCTAATAGAATAAATAAAAGAAGCATCATTGCTGTACTAAGGAAAACAATCGACATCGGACGAATACATTCATATGCATAACTCGAAACCAAATTACAAGTTCGATATTATAACGGTTAGAGTATCTAACTGTTATTTCCACGTTCGCGGGTAGAAACCCGATCGAAGCCGTGGATTTTGAAAGGGCGAAAAACGCCTTTGCCTTTCTTCGGAGGAGAAGTAAAGCTGTTTCATGTTGTAGATTTACTGCATGTACAAGACCCTCAAGCCTAAATGAAGCCTCTGAGGAAAATTCAAATCGCCAGTGTCATCGCCCGAGTGATACCTCCATTCTCTGCCACACGTGAAAGGAGCCTAGCGGAATTTGCGTAGTCAGGCGGAAGAGTATGCCTTTTGGCCTGAGCCTCGCAGACATCATTGAACTGAATTGAATTGTAACACTGGCCGACATTTTTAAACTTTTGAAAAGTTACAGAAACAAAACTCACTGATTCTGACCAATTTTGGGGCGCTGAATACGAATATGTTAGCCGTTTTACTGGATTAGCTCGTATTTTTGTGTAACGCGTAGTTGCCAAATTTACCATCGTATGCATAATGAGCTATCTTGAAAGTACCGGAGAGTGAGTTTTTTTGACTGCAAAAAGGGAATCAATTTCGTTTTGGCACTAGTGTCAAAGACAATCAATTTTTAAAATTCTATAAATTAATTTATTAAATCTAAACAATTAAAAAACTATACATTCAGTTAGTTTACTTGCACTATACTTTAGCATTTACTTACTCAATAGTTTATAAGGTATAATGTTCACAGACGTATACAGACCACTTAGTTTCGGAAAACACTAAGATACTTAAATCCTTCTGCTCCTTTGTCTATTCCTTTAAGAAATTCATGAGGTCCAACTTAATGTGCAGAGTTGGAAATAGTACCTTGCCTGGATCGATCAGAGGCTTATACTTGACTTTGTTGGTACCGGGCTTAAATGACTCTCTGGGGGCCATTCCTTTTGTGAGAAATTTTTCCTGTAGCTCTTGAGTCCCAAAGACACAAAAAACAAAAGTGCTTTGTAAATCCATCTTCCAAATTGGTCTGGTCCAGACATTGGACATTATAATATTGCAAATACTTTTACATGTCCACAAATTTGCCAACCATGATCTTTGTATTTGATACGCTTTAAAATGAGTGCGAGATCCTCGTAAGTATCATTCACTGGGACAGAGTGTGCTATAGGCAGCTTATTTCCATTATGAAGCAAAACTGCTTTCAGACTGTTCTTAGATGAATCTATGAAAAGACACCAATCAGATGGATTACTTTGGATTCCTAACTCATTCATCAGTCCATTGATGTTCGTACATACGCAAAGGGAATCTTCCATTCTGTAATATTCTGAAAAAGGCTCGTTCTGAGTGAAATACTATTTCTCACTCTAGGAACATTGTGGAAATTAACTTTGATGACAACTGAAACCAAAATGGCAAAAACTGGCAACTACGCGTTACACAAAAATACGAGCTAATCTAGAAAAATGGCTGTCAATTTCGAATGCAGCATCTTGAAATTAATCGGAATTAGTGGTTTTCCTTTTTGTAACTAAACTGACGTCGGCCTGTGTAATTAGCATATGCAGAGAGAAGAGTGCTGTGATAGGAGTTCTGAAAAGTGAATTACGGAAATTAAACAATGCTGTTATGTCGTCGGCGATTCGGTGTTGTTTCAGAATAGGGGGATAAAGTTGAACTAGTACTTAGCAAGTGAGAACACTTGGTGTGAGTGATTCCTATTTACAGAATATATTTAACAAATTTTCAAGTTCCATTATCTCATAAAATCATTAATATTTTAAAATAACTGAGTGTTAAATCATATTCTTACAATAATAAAATTATGTCTCTGGCAACATTCGCATAATATTTAGTAGGTGACATTTAAAATTGCTATGAATAAAAAGCAATTTCATCAATTTGATAACAATTATCTCTTATTTTTCGCTCTTTTAAAAAATGATCTTTCCTGCGCAAGTAACCCTGGTTATTGGTGAAGTCAATCATACGAAAGAGATTTGATATTCTTATATCATTTCCTCAATAACAGACTGAATTCATTATCGGTGCAACGATGTTCGATCGTTCGTAGCAATATTGGAAGGGCAGTTAATCTCTAAGATCATTTACTGCTGCCCATCTGCAGCAATTAATGGAGTATATTGGAATATTCATGAAAGTGATACTGCATTCAGCCCAAAATTGCAACCTCTGTAACTGCGAGTGCAATGCTGATGGAGTAAATGTCACATTTCCATTTCAGATTTTTTCCCACGGAATTAGTTTCATCTATTTCATCGTTAGATAGAATTCACTTTTTACTTATCTTCGGATGGTTGTCATGCATAAAATACAGTGCCGTCAAATTCACATTATAAACTCAATTTTAACTGTCTCTTATACAAATAACTATATCGCGCTGAGTCATTTTATAAAGCGAACGTATGTCATAAGTGTTTATTATTGGACTACTGGTAATATTGTATTCACGCGAGATGATTTGACACCTTAAATCATACAAGACAGATTTCCGTAGGTTGAATGTTTCAAAGAAAGTTCCTATTTCAAGTTTACTAATAATTGTGAATTATTCAAATATATTACACTGTTTATTACGGCCTGAAGACATTTTAAACGTTCATGAACAATGCAGCTAAAACTTTATTTCACCGAATACGTTTTAGGTATAACACCACTACGGGAAAATCTTTCATCGTTCGTGCCTCCCGGACACTTGTCTACGACAAACGCATGTAAACACACACGTCTTTTGGTCGGACAGGTACTTTGGGGAGTGGACTTCCCAGGGACTTTCACCGCGCGCCTTATTAAGAGGCGGCGCGCCGCACCGGCCTCGACGGAGTGTCGCCGCGGAGGCGTGTCGTGTGGGCGGGTGGGCGATGGGCGGGAGGCGTGGGGGGGCGTGGGGGCACCCATTATGCCGCGGGCACCGCACGGGGGACGGGGCAGCTCTCCGAAATCGATATAATTACCGGCCAATCAAGAGCGCCTTGTCCCGGCGGTGACCCCGCGATATCTCAATATATCAAGCCGATCGATGCGCCGTAAATCTGGGCGGGCGAGCGCCCGCTGCGCGCCGCATCTTCATAACCGGCCGCGGGGTCGTGGGCGAGGAGCGGTGGGCGGAGAGAGGAGCGGGCGGGGAGAGGGCCGAGAATGGAACGGCGGAGGAGCGGAGCGGATGGCGAGGGAGTGAGGAGGGGTGGACGGGCAGGGGAGAGGAGCGGAAAGGGCGGCCGGAAGGCGGGGGAGAGGGCGGAGGAGAGGAGAGGAGCGGGCGGGAGAGTGCCGGGAATGGAACGGGCGGAGGAGCGGAGAGGGTTGGACGGGCAGGGGAGCGGAGAGGATGGCGAGGGAGTGGAGAGGGATGGACGGGCAAGGGAACGGATCGGAAAGGACGGCGGGAGGGTGGGTCAGATGGCGGGGAGCGACGTGGGGGAGGTGGGCAGGGATCAGGAGGAACGATATTGGTCGTTGAGAAGTGAAGCATGGTATTTTTGCGTATAGTCTAGAGGGAGTGGATTTCTGTGATTTTGCATATTTTTTTCCTGTGCTTCAGAGCATAACTATGTGAAATTTCATGATATTTGGTTAGAATCGGATTGTAGATTAATATATTGGTGCATATTCGTGTAATTATAGGAGTAAATTTTGTATATTTCATTAAAATAGAGACTTATATCTAAAAGTTTCATGTTTGCATAAATTTTTTGAGCGTTGATTAGAAAGAGCTTGTCACAGTTTGCGTTTTTTTTTCTTTTCTATAGATGATAAACTACTTTTGCAAATGTAGGATACTTCTTGATATATTTTTTAAACCAGATAGAGGGAAAATGAACCAAGACAAAAATGTACTTCACTAAGGTGCATATTTACTTGAATTATTTCTACCGCTAAGTAAGCTACGTTATGCTATATTTGCAAAAAAATGCGTCTTTTCATTCCAAGCATTTTTCTTTTGAATTTTATCACGAAAAGTTTAGACAAAAAATGAAATAATGTTAATTTTAAATACATATTAATGTGCACATTTGAGAATTTTTAGGTCATATATATTTTTCAAAGAATATTTCAAAATATTTAGGTCATTAAATCCTCTCCCCTGTCATAGAATTACAAAAAGTAAAAGAGAGCGCGAGAAGAGCATGATTGTAGGGGGAACGAGGAAGAATATGTTAACAGAATAAGGAGTATATGAGTATTTTCCGGAGGAGATGTAAAATCAAAACTGTGGTAAAATAATGTGTAAATATGAGAATTAAAAAAATGTGATGATCAAGAGAATTTAAGACGCATAGAGCGTATAAAATGATGTAGCTTGGGTCACAAGGTTAGGTCGATAAATTTGAAACAAATCGCTTGGAGCAGAAGCAAGGAGTGTGAAGTAATCATATATGTGCTATCATCTCGAAAGCGATAGATTACGAAGGCGTTACAAGGAACTATTTAGTGGAACGTAATAACTGTGATATTAGCTGGCTATCTTTAATTTTTCAGTCAAAATTCTTTTGGACTTTTTCGGCGCTCGGACGAAACTTACCCAACAGCATCTTCTCAGGAGATATACGGGAATATCGCCTGGGAGCTATTTGACGTGTAGTTCGATCTACATACATTTCGGAAAGAAAAAGTGTAAAAGGGCTGCAGTTAAGGGTTATTCAAATATCAACATAAATTATAACAAACTATCTCTGGACCATTGTTGTTATAGTACAAAGACCGTGTTCTAACAGTAAGAATCAAGTTACAAATGCATCGATTGATTATTTTGTGGTTCACGGCTCATCAACTGTTATGGGCATTAGTCCCGTACGTGTATTATATGCGATGAATGTCGTTATTCCTTCCCCGACATCTAGAGGCAGTTTCCCTCCTGGTATTTCCTCCAGCGGGCACTGCATCAGTATGGACAAGTTCCAAGCCCCCGACTGGCGTTATGATTTATTTGGGAGTGTAGTGCGTATGAGTGTAAGTGCGTGTAAGGGAAGAGGCCACGAGAAGGAAGAGAAAGGAAAGATTGCGCGCTGTCCGTGGTCCGTTTGTTCTGCTCCGCTTTCGCCTAGTGTTGATTGGGGAAACCACGGAAAACTACCGATCAGAGCAGTCGAAAATCCTCTACCTTTGGAACTGGAACCTTAAGTCTTCTCGGTCAGACACGGTGCAGTGCCATCTGACATTGCCATTCGGCCATCTCAGCCCGTTTTTCACTGAAGTTGTTATCGCCTGTGCCAAAAGGTCCCCCACCTAAGCACCATGGTAGACGGCCACCAAGTTATAGAGGAGTTACTCTAAGATGGGACCACTTTGTCAGGTCGGGATACAAATGAACGACATGCAGGGCGATGACATTGCAAGAGAGAGTGATGAAGCCATTTACAAATGAGCTATACATACACGAACACACTGACATGAGGTCATGTACATGCACTACAGTTAAGTTGTCAGCAGTGGCCAAGCAGTGGTTGTCACTGCGGACCCTTCTTATAGTAATCTCTCTACGCGCGTGGGAAGCTACGTGTGGGCGTCGTGCCGAGCGATTGGGGAGAAGGGGCGGGGTGGGACGGTGCGTGGCGGGGCGGGGCGAGGCGGGGTGGGGAGGGGCGAGACGGGGTGGGGCGAGGCGGGGACGGGGAGGGGCGGGACGGGGAGGTGCGAGGCGGGGCGGGACGGGGAGGTGCGAGGCGGGGCGGGGCGAGGCGAGGCGAGGCGAGGCGGGGTGGGGCGGGGCGTGGCGAGGCGAGGCGAGGCGAGGCGGGGTGGGGCGGGGCGGGGAAGGGCGGGGCGGCGCGGGACGGGACAGGACGTCGGGTGGCGGGTGGGGCGGGACGGAATGGGGCGGGGCGGGGTGGCCGGATGGAAGCGCCGAGGACGACAGGGTCTCGACCCACGCGCGCGTTGCACCGCGTGGAGGCGGTCGCGTACTAATGTAATACGACGTGCTCCGTCATCTTCCGAGGAACACGTGACCTAAAAACTTTACGCCCTCGCTCCACCCTGGCGAAGGATTAGTGTTCGTCCGGGCCCGTCGCCTCGCCACGTACTACACCGGGAGAGGTGGCTCAGGACATCAACTGCTGTCACTGCAGTGTCTCTGACCGGGAGATCGAGACCTGAAGGTGGCAAGATTTTGGACACCAGCTTGATCGCATTCAGCTGCTGTCTGGAGGAGAATTCTAGCGGCCGGCTAATCTGATCGGTAGTTTTCCGTGGTTTCTCCGATCAACACCAAGCGAATGCCGGAGGAGTAACCTTAGAAACGGGCCACGGTCCGCGCGCAAAATTTTCTTCTTCTTCCTTGTCATACTCATCCCATACACTTACACTTACATGCACTTTACACTTGTTGGGAGCCGTGAAAAACATGCACTACAAGTACGAAAATACTAACCTTAACAGTTGACGTGCCCGGAATCACTTATTAATCATCAATTATTAATGAAGTGTATATTTTTCCGAACCTTCTAACATAACGGTAGCGAATACTGAACAGAAAGAAATTTCAAATACAATAATCCACATTAGTTTCTTTATTATGCGTATGTCCGCTTCTGAGAATTAATTCTGGAAAACCCTCAAGTAAATTAGTACCACGAATTACAATAACAAACGGGCCACGGACCCGCGCGATGTTTCCTTCCTCTTCCTTGTCCTATCCTCACCCTTTACGTACACACACTCACATGCACTACCCTACCACACTCGAAAAGAGTCTGGAGCTCAGACCTTGTCCCGGCTGGGGCGGTGGGTCGCTGGTGGGAGATACCTGGTTGATGAAAAACCAGTTAGCCGACTGAAGGTCGGCGACATCCAGCGGAGAATTATCACCGCCACTTTCCGATAAAAATGTACTATGCTTACGGAACTAATTCCCTTAGCAGTTCTCGCACTCAGAATCTCTAATCAATCACTCAAATCCAAATACTACCATGATTCGCTCCACACTATGTGGAAATTTGACATACAGATTTAGTGTTAATGTAATTTTTACACATTGGATTAAGAGAGATGAGTAGTAATGAAATGGTTTCTAAATACTTCTTGGTTACAAAAATAATATAATATTAAGAATAGTTATTTTAAGGATTGCATATTTCAAAGATAGTTGGCCATAAAAGATTTTTGTTACCACCTTCCGTATGAAAAATGTCAGAATAGTCACAGACCAAATCGAACAAGTAACAAAGGCGCATATTTGCCTTGGGCGTCGGAGCCGCTACCTCTTTTCGATTACTTTTTAAGGCTTAATTCTGAATAAACGAAACAACAAGCAATTGTGACAAGATCAGCTGACCAGACATTGATACTAGTAAAACATAAAATATTTGCATCCATAATAGTGCTACATTTCATTTGATATTATTGCTGAAAATATAACTAACCCCCTCTCACATCCCTCAAAAACAGATCTCAAGAACACGTCTGCTGTGCAGATAGTACGAATACATTGAATAAAGTTAATGAAACTAAAGAGATTTTTACAAGAAGAATATCAGTCAACCATATTTTTTTAAACTCTCATGTTTGTAACAAGTAAATATAAAAGTTATTCAGAATTTTAATTTTGAATTCTCAGTTTCTAAAATTTGTCAAAAAATTGCGATGAGACGTTTTAAAAATTTCCAAGAACCGGTTTAACTGTAATAAACAACCAGATAATCTAATAAACTAATAGCTAACCAGATAATCTAACTGTAATAAACAACCAGGTATCTAATAAATACTTATTTTTCATAGAAATCTAAAACTGCATTAATAAATATAGTAGGTTTAGAATTTATATCTCTCAGGCTATTAATAACTAAATTTTGTCTGAAAGCAATCTCATTTATTACTGGTAATTTTGTTCGTCTTCTTATTTATATTTGGTGGATTTGAAAATATCGTAGAAAAAATAAATGAGAATCCTGATATTGAATTTTGTGAATTATCTCATTTGATACCTACGAGTATATCGAACTACTGCCAAACGAACTCCCAGTAGGACTAGTTGATTAGTCAATATTCACCCATTGTGGCCACTATAACGTTATACGTTCGGAAAATAATTGCTCTGAAACTTTAAAAAGCTTTTACGACCCAATAGATGTTTAGAAACGATGACATCTTAATTAGAAGGGAATTGAGTGTACTACTCATTCGTTCCAATCGTTCTCTAATGTCACATTTGTGTTCGATGGAATATTAAAAAAACATAAAAACAAAATAATATGAATCGCATCTATGAATTTTCACAATCCAACTTCAATAGTTTTTGTTGTTTTGGGTATACTGGTTTGTTGTGTTGCTTGTTTTGTTCTCTAAACTATTGGTAATCAATGATGTAACGAAAAGGATCGATCGATATCACTAGATAATGTTCAACTAATATTTACGAATTATTTACGAAAGCATTGCACTGATGCATATCGGACCACTTTACCTCCTCTCCCAGGGTCAGGAGCACGCCCCATCGCCCACCTGCCCTTCTCCTCTCCCCCCCCCCCAACGCACCACCCCTGGCCTATTTGCTGTGTGTCGCATTTGTGTACATCGCATGGTAACAACCCCCAAAAGCGGCGTAGCTCCACGGCTAGATGAAATTGCGAGAGGGCTCGGTCAATCAAGCCGGAGATCGTTTGTGTAAAGGTCGTTCCAATCAATTTGAATTATCCGCCGCTAATTTGGACTAGCGCGTCGCGGGCGCCAACATTTCGCAAACGAGTTTCATTTTAATAAATCGCCCGACGCACCGACCGTGCTCCGATAACCTGGAGCCGACTCGAGTACTCGCCGGGTGGCGCTGCGGACACCTCAGTGTTGCCAGATGCACCGAAACCAGTTCCCCAAATCGGCATTTTAGGAGGTAAATATTTCTTAAATGCCAACAGATGAATATGATTTGTATCTTTTTTTTATTTTTTATGTATTTTTTACTAGCGCGTTACCCAATTCACCGCTATTGCAATGTTTAAATAAATACATTTAAAGTTCAAAATCAATTGATTCAATGAAGACGTAGAAGAATTAGTACATTTTAAGTACACTTTAATTACGCATTAATTACACTTTGACTACGTATTAACTACTTTTCACTACATTCACCAACTGCCGACTATACTGAATCAAATTTTCAGACTTTTTACTAATTTGTTCCAAAAGAAATCCAGAATTATACCTCATCATTTTTTTAAAATTTTATTAATGAACTGACTCATATATATATATATATATATATATATATATATATATATATATATATATAACATTTGCTAGCGTATTGTGTAACAAATTGCTAACGAAAGTTCCATTGTTCCGTTAGTGATCAACGAAAAGCTCCTGAAATTTATTCTTAAGTTTTTCTTTTATCTTTTTTCTCCCTACAAATAATTTCGTCATTTCTGGGGAAAATTCCTGCATACTGGCAACACCGCGAGGCCAGACAACTCCACTGCACTGGAGGTGCAGAGCGCTGCAGAAATGCATAACGAATTCATGCAGTCGCTAACTGGCTCGAGTTTTTACTTCACTCATCTGCAGAAATTAAATAATTCTATGCAGCCGTTGCATTGCGCATGCCAGTGAGAGTAGTTAGGAAAGTTTTCAGACTTTTATTGCTATTTACGAACTTAGATTCTAATGGAGCACATATAATCCTTCCTTTCTCTTATTTCATCACCTAACAATTTTAATTTTCGATTATTAATTGATCAGAAAGAAATCTGGCAGAAGTATTCTTCGTAGCTCTTTTGAACAAAGATAAATCTTATATTTTTTTCATCACTCTATTTATTTCCACATGTTGACACTGCCGATTTTTTTTTTCTCTCTTGTTCGAATACACTGGCTGTTCAGTATCATATCCATTCTTTACAATAGTTGCCCTTACACATCACTATATCTCCTGCATCCATTGCCAACTTTCTTGAGAACCGTCCTCTTTTACGTCTCTCAAAGTTATTTCCCGCGTTGTTACGATGTTCTAAGCACTCATCCTGCCCGATCCCCATAGTCGCTCCCATTTTCTTCATCCCTCGGCGTTATTCATCCCTCGCGCCGTCCTCCCCTGTAGCGCCTGCTGCCTCAGCCCTCGCCGGCGGCGTGGGCGCCGTGCCCTCGGACACGAGGTGGGCGGCGGCGGCGGCGGCGGCGGCGGTGGCGGCGGGGGTGGGGGCGGGGCGCGACGCGACGCGCAGGGCACGGCAGGAAACCCCTCGCCGTGTGCAGCTCACGTCGCTGCAGTTTCCCGCGGAGAAAATTCCTTGCGTGGCGAGATTCACCCGGCCAGGCGGCGCGGCGCCGTGGGGGGGACGGGATGAGGGCGAGGCGAGAGAGGGAGAGGGAGGTTGGTGGGCGAAGGAGGACATGTAAAAGGGAGAGGTAGTTGAATTTCAAGACAGGGCAGGGGAGCCGGCGGAGAACTGAGGTAATACGTGAATAGACGAGGAAAGGAAAAGAAGAAAGTAGGTAGTGAGGAGGTGGAATTGGGGTTGAAGGCGGAAAATTGGTAGTAGATCGGGAAGCGTTAAATGAGAGAAATGAGTTTAAATGAGTGAGACGCAATGATCAGAAAAAAGGAAGGGAAGCGAGAGAGGTGACAGGGGATGGAATCAATGTAGAAGGCTAGGATGTAGGAGTTGATCTGGAGTGCGAAATAAGTCAGGTAGAATACAGATAAGGTTAATAGCATTAACTGACGAACACTTCAATATGAGTGGACTTAGAGTGAGCAGGGCACGATTTATAAGTGTTGATGCAGCTGGAGGAGGTGAGGATAGAAAGGTAATTGCCAAGAGTGAAGGTAGATGTCGGTGAAGACGCACAGGAATATATAAGAGAGGAAATGCAGAACGCTGGCAAGATGCTAAAAACGTCGTAGCAGCGATGCTGTTGAGTGGAACCATGGGAGGCTGAGCAAAGCGTGAAAAGCTACCCGAGGAAGGGCTGGGCATGGCAGATGAAAGGACAGGGCAGACGAAAGGGCGGTGGGGAAGCAGGAAGAGTGGAGCGAGGCCAAGGAGAATGAGCGGCACAGGGTTGTAACGGAGAAGCAGCGCGTGGACAGAGAAGCTGGGCGGCAGGGGAGAAACAGAATTGGGTTCACAAGGCAAGGAGGGGACAGCAGGACGGGGGGTGGAGCGGGGTGATGGGGACTGAGTCGAACCGGACGTTCAAAGTGGGGTGTGGCTGAGGATGGACAGTAAGGCGGACAGTGTGGTGGAGAGTGGACAGTGTGGCGGGGAGTGGACAGTGTGACAGAGTAGACAGTGTGGCAGAGAGTGGACAGTATGGCGGAGAATGGACAGTGTGGCGGAGGGCGGACAGTGCGGGGGATGGTGAACGGTGTAGCGGAGGGTGAAGGGTGTAGTAGAGGGTGAAGGGTGAGGCGGAAGGTGAAGGGTGTGGCGGAGGGTGGACAGTGAGGGGCGGATGGACAGTGAAGGGCGGGTGGACTGAAGAGCGGGTGGGCAGTGAGGGGCGGGTGGACAGTGAGGGGCGGGTGGACAGTGAGGGGCGGGTGGACAGTGAGGGCCGGGTGGACAGTGAGGAGCGGGTGGACAGTGAGGGGCGGGTGGACAGTGAGGGGCGGGTGGACAGTGTGGTGGAGGGTGAAGGGTGTTGCGGAGAGTGTGGCAGAAGGCAGGGATTATGGAGCAGGGTGAGATAGGCGGAGAGGCGAAAGACTAGCGGAGAGGGCGTAGCAGAACGGAAAGGAAAGGGAAACGGGAAGTAAAGGAGAGAACAGGATGCGGACGTCTGGGCGTGGGCGGCGGCCGCCCTGAGCGCCGGGAGATAAAAATGATCACGAGTGAAGGACTCAAATAAAGAAGGACGCGGGGGCGCGTCCAGCATACAGAGCGGCGCGGCGCGGCCCCGAGGCGGGCGCGAACGAGGGCGACGGGGCGCTGGCCGTTTTGCGCGGCTCTTTGACGCCGTAATTCCTCATTTGTGCATGGCTCCCGGCCCGAAGTTGGAGCGCCGTCGTGGCCGCGGCCTGGGGTGGCCGCAGTGAATGTGCAAGCAGATGGCGCGCTGCGACCTTTTGCATGTTGACGCCAGCGGTGGCTCCTGGGCTCCTCTTTCATTGAGGGAATAGCTCCGCCGCTGGTCTGTGGATGCACCCGCTCTATCCATCTCATTTACATATATTTTCCTGCGGTTTAGTAGCTTCGTCTTTTTCTAGAATTTTTCTTGTGCTCCTTTGTGAGACCACTTTTTAATGTCCTTTTCCGTTTTCGCAACCTCTTATCTTTTCTGTTGTACTCTTCTCTTCACCCTTCACCTCACTCTACGTGGTTCCTTTCCTAGGCCGGCAATCCTCAACATTTCCCTCTTCAGGATTCTCGCTCATTCGTCATGTTTATTTGCCTCTTTACCTATGTCATTGTCTGCTACTATCAATATCCACTTCTACGCTTTTCATTTCCCCTGCTTAGTCTTATTTTTTCTCAGAAGTAACAACTTATTCGTCCATCATTTCCTCTCTTTTATCCTGCCAGTGTATTTCCCAAATGCTGTGCTTGTGAACATGTTCTTTCTCATAAATTGATGTAATTTCTTCCACCTACTGCGAGTTCCTCTCCCTCTATTTTTTTTTCAACACTCCCGTTAATGCTGTTCTCCCTAGCATAGTGCGCATACTTATTTATGGGCTGCCAGTCAAATTGTTCATCTCGATTTTTCCAGTCCCTGCTTGACGTTTTACTGCATTTGCTCTATTCCTAGCTTCTTAGATTCTAATTCTTTACCCTTTAAAGTCACTTCATTTCCGTCACGCCTTCCCTCAAACACAATGTCTTTTCCGAAGGTGTTTTCTCCACTCCAGTTCTTCATTCCTGCCCTCCGCTGTTCTACACTACACCCCCTCTTCGAAGCATCATGCAAAATCTTCTTTCGGTTGCTCCTTACAATTTTGTCTTCTCTTTCTCATTTCATTGTTTCTTTCATTTCTCGTTATGTACTTTTTACCTGCTTCTTAGCCTAAACTTTTTCGCCTTCTCCACTCCTGCCTTTTCTTGGAGCGTTTCCTTCATATTCATCCCTATGTATATGTATTCCAACTCCGGAGTGCCTTCATCTCACGCTTCCTTTTACAGTCCGGTCAACCTTACACTATGTGGTGTTCATTTTACTTCTGACGCCCATTTTCTCTTGCATTTTTCACCATATTTATCTTCATTCACTTCTTTTTATCTTCATTTAGCGGATTTCCCACCTTTCAACATCACTTCCTCTTCTGTGACTTCTCTGAAAGGGTTTCCTTCAGCGAATCGTCCCCATTCACTCCAGCTCCACATAATCTCTTCCTACCTTTGCTCTTGCATCGAACTCAATCTTTTGTACGTGTTATGCCAATTTTCAGTTCTACAACCGCTTCTCGTCATCATCGTCTCATTTTCTTTGTATGTTTTTTCATTTATTTTCCTCTACGATTTCGTATTCTCCACCCTTTATCGCCCCTTACTCATCCTCTCCTGTGAATTCTCCGAAGGTCCCATTGACTCCTCCTCTATTTCAGATTTCTTCATACCTTTGTTCTTGCATCAAACCCAATCTTACAATACGTATTGTGCCAATTCGTATTTCTACAATCGCATTTTGTCATCATCATCTCCTCCATTTTTCGGTTTTCTTCGCATTATTCTTCATTTACTTCATTCACTTCGTTTCCTCTACGTGTTCGTATTCTCCACCCTTCATCACCACTGCCTGTTCCTCTTCTGTGAATTCTGCGTAGGTCCCATCGACTCCACTTCTACATCGAGTCTCTTCATACCTTTGTTCTTGCATCGAACCCAATCTTACAGTACGTATTGTGCCAATTCTTATTTCTACAGGCGCTTCTCGTCATCATCGTCTCCTCCATTTTTCGCCTTACTTTGCATTGTTTTTTATTGACTTCATTCACTTCGTTTCTTCTACGTGCTCGTATTCTCCTCCCTTCATCACCACTGCCTGTTCCTCTTTTGTGCATTCTCCGAAGGTCCCATTGACTCCACCTCGAGTCTCTTCACCCCCTTTGGCTGTTCTCCGCCGCCGCGGCGCCGCGTCAATGCGGGTGATTAGATGCGCCGGCTCGGGCGTGGGGGGGGCGGAGGGGCTCGCGCTCGGGGCTGGGCTGCGCTGCTGCAATCTGGCGGGAGAGCCTCGCGAATTGCGGGGGTGGCCGCGCCGGGGGGCGTGGTCCCTTTCGCGCACGTGAGGGGAAAGCGAGTTGCGTGCTCCACGACGCCGCCGTGGCAGCGGCGTGCCACTGCACCGCCCCAATCGAGCTTAATTCCCACATTATCATTCTCGCCAGGCGGACGGACGGGCGGACCTAAAAATGCGTAGGATTCCTGAAATGTAATTACATCTTGCTTGTTCTGAAATTTTTCTTTGAATGGAAGTTCATGCAATCTTGTAAAAATAAAATAGAAGCTTAATTATCATTTTGTGTGCGGCTTTTGACAAGCAAATCGGCTCACTGGGAATTACATTAAAGATTTTTTTAAACTTCTTTGAAAAATTCTCTTACGCATTTACAAAATAATTATGTAATTACCTACGTTTAAAATTTAAATAATAGGACAAGAGTGAACAGCGTAATTTTTATTCTAAACTCATTATTTGCTAACTGATTTTTGAATTTCTGAAATTTGAGTGGGCAGTATCATTTTTATTGGCGGTAATATTATTATTTCATTCGATTCGAAACTGAAATCGGCACTTATCAATAGGATGGAACCGTTTGAACTACGAAAGGGCTACACACCTTCATGACAGACAATTTATTTTGAACAGTGATATTTCTTAACAAGTGCTGACGCGCTTATAAGTGCAATGCAAGAGACATTTTTTTAACTCGGGCACGAATCAAACTATTATAGAACGAATGGTTTATACGTCACTTGAACATTCATGGAACATCATTTCATTTTCACACGAGGTATGCTAGTAAGCCATAAGCCAACTTGTCGGTAAGTTAAAATTTCAGATTTCTTTACCTTCTTTGGCTACGTAGGTATCGTATTTTTCACTTTCAACAACACAGACACACACATGAAATATTATCGAAACATTCTGTCTTCCCCGCAGCAATTTCGATATCAAATGTATTCTTCAAAATCCATAAATATCGCCACTTCTACTTTTAACTTGCACGCCAGTTACACAAAAGAGAGCGCAGGACGGAGTTGTTACTTCAGCGCTCCATTAATCAAAGTGTAAACACATCGCCACCTGAAAATAAATGATCCAGGAAGCCGTCTTTCATCAGGTCGTTATTACAGGACATGTTTCCCGTTCTTTTCTCTCTGGTAGAAAATGGAGCTTTGAAATTCTTACCCGTCGTTCGCATGCAAACATCCATGAGGAATACTCTGTTGCACATAACTCTACATTCCTAGAACAGTTTTGTATACTCTAATGCTTCTTTTTATATTTTTTTTTGGTTTCAAACTTACATGGTGAATTGTTAAAAAATTGGGTTCATTACCACTCAGCACAAAATTTTGTTTTAATAGATTGAATGTTTCTCGTTTTGTTTTCTCCACTTCACATTAGAAATGAGGTTTTTTCATAAATACACCTATGTTTTAGTATTGTGCGTTTATTTCTGTACAAGTGATGGAGTAATTGTATTTTCAAACTTTACAGTTATATCAACTTACCGTCACCAGAGGAATGAAAGTCCACTCTTAACGACCAGTACCCGTTAAAGATTTAACAGCAAGTTGATGATGTTTGTCTAAGATGGATTTGTGGGCTTCCACGGCCGGAATTATTGTATTCTTGGCTGTCCGGGATGAGCCGCGTCTCAGTCCATGGAGATCATCGACGTTCGTTCCATCCCGGGCAGCCAAGAATACGATGTTTGTGTACATTTATTTCAAGAAATGGTACTTCTTATTTGTACAATGATTTTTTCTTATAAGAAGATAAAAATATTCGACTTACGGCCGCTAACACAAATAACAGACTCGATTGATTACAAAGCCCGGATATCACCTCGGATGACAAACTTCAACCGCGTCAATTATTCGGTGTTTATCGATATAACTAGCTAGTACCCGGCGCGTTGCTGCCGCAGAAGAAATAATTGAGTAAATATTCCTCTCTCCCTCTATTTTCTCCTCTTTCCCCTCTTTTCACCTCCCTTTTCCCCTCTTCCTCTCCCTCTTTTTCCTCCTCTCTCATTTCCCCACTCTCTTTTCCATCAGTGTTTCTTTCCCCCCTCTGTGTCTCTTTTCTCCCTCTCTGTGTCTCTCTTCCCCCACTCTCTGACCCTTTTCCCGTTCTCTCATTTCCCCCTCTTTCTATTTTCCTCTCTCTCCATGTCCACCTCTATTTCCCCCCTTTACTTCCCCCTCTCTCTATTTTCCTTCTCATTCGCTATTTTCCCTTTCTCTATTTTATTCTCTTTCATTATTTTCCCTATTTTTCTCTATTTCCTTCTCTTTCAATATTTCCCTCTCTCTTTTTTCGTCTCTCTATTTTCCCGGTCTCTTTTTCACTTTCCTGTCATCAACTTGCGCCGCCTGCTCCTTGTGTGCTTCTCAACCTCGCCCCACGGCACACGGCAACGCCCAGCAACAATAAAACGCACGTGCATTGGGAATTGCATTTAACTGAAATGCCATCATGTGCTCTAGCGCCATCTAGTGGAGTTACAATAATTGTAATATGCCTATGTTCTTTCCGCAAGTGCAAGCAATATGTTGACACATTTTATCGCAATTGGATGCCTGCTACTGCAGCGCATTAAGCACGAACCAACAAACATGGATTTTTATATATTAGATTAATTTTCTGTATAATAATTTTTCTAGCTGCAGAACCCCGCGTTGCCGGGGTATTTATCATAATTTTGTATTAAACAGAAAGAGGAATTCCATCTATTCTCGCCCTATGGCAGAGCCTTCTTCTATTCTACTGTATATTCCCTCCGCCCTATCCCGCCTCTTTCTGCCATGCTCCAATATGGAAATACCTGGTCTTCCGTAAACACTAAAACACTTCTCACTAAAAAATATTTAAATTTTAGTCCTAATGGGGTTCCCACCCCCAAACTGCTTTCTCTTTATAACTGAAAATAATAAACAAATCTAAACTAAAAATTAAAATGCATGTACTTACGTATATTCTGTTTGTGGAATTTTATGTATTATATTCATACTTTCAATCAATTGCCATATTATAAAACTTAACCATTTTCATATTTTTTCTTCTTGCGTATTTAGAAAGGAAAGTTTGAAATTGATCTTTCCGCATCAATCGACGTCTAGAAATAATTAAAGGAATTTTAATTGAATTCTAGTACCTTTTTAGGATCCTTGATAAGTTGTGGCTGACCGAATGGAGCCCCTGAGCACTTATGCGATTATAAAATCTCCAAAAAACCGAGTTCACAGTGGCTCTCGGCTTGACAACACTTTTTCTATTTAAAATAACAACCTTCAAAACCAGCATTGTCACACATTAAATTCCTCCAAATACCCATTTACCAATATTGTTTTACTA
Source organism: Acheta domesticus (assembly GCA_031308135.1). Taxonomy (NCBI): domain Eukaryota; kingdom Metazoa; phylum Arthropoda; class Insecta; order Orthoptera; family Gryllidae; genus Acheta; species Acheta domesticus. The sequence goes on from JAHLJT010009436.1 coordinate 47,388,892, forward strand.
TAATTGTACTGCGGTTTTACTAAAAATTCTATTATTGCCGAACTATCAGCAATTTAATAATTCCTTCAACACCCAAAAGTACTCGCTACTATATTAAAACACTTATCTAAAACATGCATCCCCCGTCAGTTTCAGAATAACACGTAAATCGCACTGTCACTTGCCCAACCTGCAAATACTTATGCTTAATTTACTACAACTAAACATGTGTGCACTCATACCTTTTTACGGCAATGTTAACCACATCCATTAGAAAATTATATCTTCCAAACATTTAGTCTCTTGTACACTTAATGCACTCACACCTACACGCAATTAAAATCAATATTCAAGTTATTTTTATAAATAAAGCGGAAAAAATGCAGAATTATTTCGGGTTAGACAAATGACTGTGAAAAATAAACAAACAGTCCTCTAAATACGCAATTCTGTACATTGATGAAATCAGTAGAAGATCTCAGACCTCATCCTCTGGTGGCGCGCAGCTAAACAATTGACATTGATCCACTATTGAATCTGTGATGTAGAGTCAGGCGAAAAATGTCCGGAAAAGTAATTATTTTTGTGAATATAGTAAGGTTTGTGATTGTAAATCATAGCCTATGTTACTCCAGACCTTTAAAGGAAGCTAGTACAAAAGTTTCATCAGTATTGGTTCAATAGATTCAGAGATTATCGCGCTGTAAGTCAGTGCAGTTCTGTCTTTATATATTAGTATAGGAAGTATAGATATATAGATGACATTAATAACTGATTCATAATCATTGCCAACCAAATATCTAGGATTTAGCAAAAAAATCAACACTTTTTTTAATGGTCTATTCCTCTTTTACATTACGTTGTGACCAGTGAGTCACATATCCAAACAGCTTATCACAGACGATGGACCGCGGGTTGATAACGGAAGCTGGGTGTTCTCTCCGGGAGGGGCGTGCAGTGCGTCGGGTCGAGACCTCCGCGTCGTGTTAATTGCTTCAGCTTTAAACTCACGCGTGCGGCTGTCGGCGCTTGTTTGCAGGCGTCGCTTGGCGCCGCACCAGCGACTCGCGCCCACACGCCGTGTCGCCGCCCCGCCCGCCCCGCCCCGCCCCGCCCCGCCCCGCCCCGCTCCGCCTCGCTCCGCGCCGCGCCGCGCGGTCCTGTCCAACCTCCTACGCCTCTTCCCACTCCTTTCCTCCTCTTGTCAGTTCCGTTCAGCTCTTCCACGCTGCACGCCGTCCCCACTGTCCCATCCCATTCCATCCCATCTCATTCCATCCCATCCCATCCCATTCCATCTCATTCCATCCCATCCCATCCCATTCCATCTCATTCCATCCCATCTCATTCCATCCTATCCCATTCCATTCCATCCCATCCCATCCTATCCCATCTCATCCCATCCCATCCCATCCCATCCCATCTTACCTCATCCCACTCGATCCTTTCTCATTAGCATATATCCAATCCGCCCCCCTCATCCCATTCCGTTTGGTTTAATTCCGTTCTATCCCATTCTATTTGGTTTCATTCCGTTCTATCCCATTCTATTTGGTTTCATTCCGTTCTATCCCATTCTGTTCCATCGCCTATCTTTCCAGCTCAGCTCTTTCTATCCCGTACCAATTCAATCCATTCCTTCCCAATCCACCCCATCTCACCCATTCCATTCCTTCCTTTATCCAATCCCACGTCATCCCATTCCTTCGCATCTCATTTTGTTCCATCCCATCCTTTTCCGGCTCAACCTTTTTTATTCCATCTCAATTCAATTTATTCCTTCCCAATCCGTCCCATCTCACCCCATTCCATTCCATATCATCCTATTCTATTTGTTCTTACCTCTTAGCTTGACCCTCATCACTTTCCAGTCCGCCTAACCCTGTCCCCTTTCCAGCCTTGGGGGCCGTCCATAAATTACGTAACACAAATTTCGAGTATTTTCCATACCCCCTCTCCCCCTTGTAACGCACTTCCCTATCTCTATGGAACGCAGCGTAACGCTGCCTCAGCCCCCTCCTTCCGCCTTTAGCGTTACATAATTTATGGATGACCCCTTGTCCGCTTCGTACCAGTGCTGCGACCCCTACAGACACTTTCTCTTGGATCCTCGATTCTTACAGGGGAAGTGAAAATAAGCGTCAAATTTTATTTTGAGAGCTTTTGTGTTCTTTCATGAAGTTGTTCAGTGATGACAGCTAATTTTGTTGTGTTGACAATGTTACTTTATTCATTATTTTTCACACATAGTGAGTGTTGCAAAGTTATGTATTACTTTCATATATCTTGAGAACGTGTAACGCATTTCTCTTGGGCATTGTAGCTCTTTGCAAAATTCACGAATGCCAGCGCCGCCTTCGCGTTCTCTAGTGTCAACTGTCAAAAGAAATAGTAGTTTGGCGAACTAGTGAAGGTGAAGACATGTACAAGAAAGTAGAAAGAGAGAGATTAATTCTGAAGAGAAAGATATATCAAAGTTGGGAAGGTGGATGGAGAGTCGAATAAAAATTTAAGAACAAAATTGCCAAAGCCAAACAAATTACAATGAGTAGATTCATAAGAGTACATTAAGTGATAATTTTTCTTCCTTTTTCGTGGCTGACAAAATTTAAATTGTCCAGTCCCATATTTGGTTTTGAAGTGTTATCTTGAACGATTCGCAGTATAACAAATACCCGATATTTAATTTACTTTCTCTAATGAATCTTAATGAGCTTTTTTATTCATTGATGTGACATTAGGGTATGAATGCGGCATTCAAAACGGCAACATATATCGTACAAATTCTAATAAACAATCGGACGAGTGTCAATCTTTCTATCTGTACATACTTGTAAGAGGACATTTCGTGTGTGTGTGTGTTTATATATATATATATCAATGCACAACGAAGTGTAACGGGAACTTTGCGTGAGGTTCATGAGGTGGAGCGCGTGAATGAATATGAAGAAGCGTGGCTACGAGGCACCGTCTCTGCCAGCGTGGCCGACGGTGGCGCCCACTTTCCGGGAAGCCGCTGGGAAGTCCGCCAAGTCGCGTAGTGCGAACACGCCGCGAATAGCTCCCACCAGCAGTTTATACAAATGGCTCCTGGCGCGCGGAAAATGATTCGTCGAAAAGAGGCTTATTACTTTCTTCTGAAGCGCGTAACAACGGATGACCTCTTGCGGAGGCATTATAGAACAAAACGAAGTATTTGGCGAGCTCTTTGCAAAAAAAAAAGTAATATTTCGATTTTGTTGGGTGAAAAAGGTATTTTCATTACTGTTTTGTTTTGTTGTTGGTGGTAGAAAGAAATATTGGCTTCAGTATGTTTGCGAGAAAATATTAATATTTATTCATTTGTTACTTCGACATGTCTACGAACCAATAAGGAGATTCGATACTCTGAGATTGACGTAGAATTGTGTAAATTTAAGCTTTTTTTAAATTTATCTTCTAGAAATAATTATTAAAATGTTGGGTTTATTTCCATTTTGGCAAATAAAAATAGTATAGATACTTAATTTTCCGCTGATTGCAATGTCTGTCACAGTAGTGAAATAAGAAAATGGGGCATGGATTACGAAACTGTGGGTTATTTAACGCTCATTTGCTCAAGCGTTCGCAATATTTCTGAGTCTGATGCACTTTCTGGCTCCGAGCTAGACTATATCTTATTCTATCGTGAACACTCCTTTCACACTTGCTGCTCAAACGCATAAAATTTCTCAACTTCAAAGGCGCCCGCAATGACGTTTTTTACATCTTCCTCAGAACTTCGGACATTTGTTTCGCTGCTTGGCAGACGTCCTGAAGTAAATTCGTGGCTTCTGACTTTGAGCTAGCCTCTTCGCCACACCCCCTTCGGGAAAGTAAAGTGATTATACGGATCTCATTATCATTCTAATTTTACGTTTGATGCTTCGCATTCCAAGCGTGATCCAAACAATGGTCAAGGAAAACAATGGCAATGTGTTTGTGCAGAATAATTCACTGAGGAAATGTGACATAGAAATGTCTCTAGAATAAATGTCCCCTTTTTACAAAGTGTTCTATTATGTAGATGCAAAATAGTCGATTTTATTTTGCTAGTTAACTTTACGCATTAAGAACATTCTCTCGTAATCTTGCAATCTCATTTTAATGTATTACAGTAGCTGACATCAAATTGTTTAGAGATTAACCACTAACTCGTAGTAGATTCGTGTCTTCACTATGCCTCTCAACCCTATGGCGAGTAAAGTTAACAATACACGGGAAAGCCACACTTGATAAGTCTTCCATTCCCGGTTGTAAATGTCACCACTGATACCTACATCATTATTCGCACAATACGCGGCGGCGATAGGTTTACAGCCTCCACAAGCCAAGCTCTCAAGCCCTCTTGTTCTTATACGTAGTGCCTCCCTTTGGAAAGTGGTCGATTAATTGACCGTCTTCCATACATTCTAAATAGTACACTTTTTATATTGAAAACTAATCCTTAACAACGGATTGAGTGTTGCAGAATGGATATTGGTTGCTTAAAAGTCCAATTTTGTTACCTGATGGTGGTAGGCTTTGCTTATTGAAATGATGGCCGATTAACAGACCACCATCCACGTGAGACGTGTCTTTGCTGCCATTTGAATGAACGATTTAAAATCGTCTCATTGAAGACGATTGTATTAAGAGAATTCGTTAAATCTAAGGTGTGTAGGATATTTATTGAATAAACAGTTATGTGTTCTACATTATACATAAATTTTATAGAATCTAAATGCTAAAGTAGTAAGCACAGAGGAGCAGCGAAACACTTGGGTGCGAGCTCCGCGAGCACTTTCCCTTATCGGCCGTGCCATGGGCGTCGCGCCATGCTGGACAGTTAGTGCGACTTTTATACCTTAGCGTCTCAAGGCCTGTCTTCACGATGGAATATGTCACGGGATTTCGCGTCTCTCTCAGTCGTGGCACTAGATATCGAATGATCGCGACCGTTTCAAGCAGTGCTTGCGATCTTGCGACATCTAGCGGCAAGACCGAGAAAGACGTGAAATACCGTGACGTATTCCATCGTGGTCGTAGGAGTTTGAGAGACAAAGTTATAAAAATTTCACTATAGTGATGTGACATCGATTACAAAGCATTGCTGCTACCAAACACTAATGCAAAACTAAAACATTGATATTAGTAATACATCGACTAAAAAACATCCATGTTTTCGAATATCGATATTTTAAATCTGATTAACTAACCTCTAATATGTGCGCAACAAAATTAGTTTGACAGTGGCCGTGTTTATTAATTATAATTAATATTGAACTGAAAATAAAGTTTAAAAATTGTAAAAACCAAGGACAAAACAGCCCACTGTCATCTCAAGGGTGAGTCTTCATTTCCCCGAATAAGGGTGTGAGAAGAAGATTGAGCAGGCCCTGCGTTCACAGCGCATGCGTTGACCGCCTCTCCACGTGCGAAAAGCGAAGAAAGAGTAGGAAATGCCAGAGCATTGGTGTCATCTCGAAGTGAGAAATAGTTTGCTTCGGTTTTTCTAAAGTGACAGATGACATTAGGTCATTGGTACACCTCCTGTCTTATAAAATTAATCTTTTTAATTAATTCGCGAGCGACCTTCTCTTCGGTGCTCGTTACCTCACAGATGTGCTTACCACTGTTAAAAAAGATTAAAGACAAGATGTGTAACAGTGATCTAATATCATTACCCACTTTAAAAAAATCGAAGTACTGTACGAACAGCGTCGCTTTTTTCGAACGCATAAACGAATAGTGTTTCCATCATTTATTATTTCATATTTTAACTTCTACAATATTGTGATTATGGGATTTTTCATTCCCAAAGGAAATTCCGAAAATGTCAAAACATTGATCACAAAACATTAATGTTAAAAAGCATCGTCTTTAAAATATCGATGTTTAAAACATCGAAGTTTCTAGAAAATAGATGTTTTGACATCGATAAATTCTATATGGCATCCTCGGATAGTGTGCGAGGGCCTAGACCAGCGCAGCGACGCGACGGCACTGGCCGCCCACGGCTTCGAGAGCTTTAATCGGCGTCTCGGCGGCGAATGACGAGGAAATGGAAGAGGGAGGGAGGGGGCGCCGGGATCGGAGGTCGCGTCCGCAGCGATGCGCCTCACGTCTGCGCAGCCGTGGGAGTCACGCCCCTCCCCTCCCCCTCGCATCGCCCGCTGCGACTCGCTCCGCGACCGGTGACCGTCTCCTGCGAAGTACTTCAGCGCCCTCTGCATCGTGTGCCGGCATTGCTTGGTATTCTCTTTCCGTAGTCGTCGTCTTTGTTTTATTATTTCTGCCTGCTGCGTTGTATTCCGGTCTCGGTCTGTCATGTCAGGTCTCGGTATCACATCGTTGTTTGCAGTATTGCTTCTGGTTCATTAGCCTTACTCTGCCACCAGTACCAATACCAACGCCATCTCGACCATCACCCTCACCCTCACCATCACCATCATCACCACCCCTCACCCTCACCCTCGCCCTCACCCTCGCCCTCGCCCTCGCCCTCGCCCTCGCCCTCGCCCTCGCCCTCACCCTTACCCTCACCTTCACTCTCACCCTTTTCCTCATACTCACCCTCACCCTCACCTTCACCTTCACCTTCACCTTCACCTTCACCTCCACCTTCACCATCACCACAATCACGACGACCATACCAATCACCCATCCACGACTCTCACTATTGCTATGGACGCCGCGCTATCACCAATGCTCCATCCACCGCTTCTCCCACCAGTACCACTTCTCGTTCCACTACCACCCACCACCATCATGACTACTCACGAACTATTAACTACTACAACGTTGTCTGTTCTTTCTTCGTGTGCATCTCTGTTATATCTCTCCTCGGTGTCTTTTACGACGCCTTCGATTGCGTGCTATGTCCCTTCCGGCTTGGGGTGGCGCTTGGGGTGCGGTGTGAGCCCATGTGATATGGGCGAAGGTGCTCAGGCGGCCGCGACTCGGCCTTAGCGTGCCTCCCTTAGGCCCCTGACGGCCCACAGAGCTCCACAGCCACTTTCCCTAGATACACACGGTAGCGCACTGTTTGGGGCCACAGGCGTCATCTTTTGTTGATCCACTTGCTAGGAAAGTTCCTATCTGAGTAGTATTCTCAGATTGCGCTACTCTCTGTATCTAGGATTATTAGCATTTCCTTAATCCCAGGCCTATGTCTGAAGGAATCACAGTGGACGGGAAGGAATACTGGTGAGGAGTCCTTGGATACAGCGTAGTTCGTTTCTATGCACAGCAGATTTCGCAATTTTATATACCGTATTTTCAGTTAACAGGAGGATTCGAATTGCCTGATATTTTGTTGCGAATTACCAATGTATCCAAAACTAACATGAACATACTAGATAATCTCAATAATGCCTTTAGTTGTTATCATTTCTTCCCAGCTGCTATTTACGGTCTGACGGAAGCTACGGGGTAATGAGGACATTACATGCTGGCAGCCGTCCTATTTCTATGGACTCGTCCTTTTCGCTTCTCCAAGCTACTGCCATAAGAATTGCAGAGGTTTGAACATAGGAGCACTGGCGCACCTAGGACAAGCCTCTTCCCATTAGGATTCACTCTCTCAGTTCAAGGATGGATTCGTGACACTATCGTTCACTCCCACTTCTTTTCACTTTTCATCATCTGAACGAGTGCGCACTTTGTTGAAAAGCACTGTTCAGTCTCGTTCTCTCTCTCTCTCTGTTAATCACCCTTCCTTGCACGCGAAGAGGCACACATGTACATAGATTCTCCTGTAGATTTGCTGAACTTATCTCTTGGGCCAAATAACAAGAGAACGCGAGCGAAATAGTTCGAGCAATAGAAATTGACGTTCACTAGTTTATCGTCCAATAATTCTGCAGTCGGAGGCATATGAACATAGTGGCCTGTCGTGCTGATAGGCTGTTAAAATCTGTGAACCGCGAGAAGTAACGATATCGTCCATTGCATCTGTCACTAGCCGTTGAATCCAATCGCACATTTCTTACCATCCCTTGTGTCAAATTTCTCACGCACATTGTTTCTCCTAGTGAAATTCATTGCGAGTACCTTATAAACATTAGTCAAAATGTATATTTTTCTTGTAAATAATTAATCCTAATCCCTATCGGAATAGTTAAGGAATTTCGTGGGTCCATACATGGAGACACATTAAAAGTAATATTTAAAAACGTTTAAAGAGTATCTTGTTATCTCGATCTGGAAGGGAATAGTTAGAGCTGTGGTAAAGTTTTATAGCTTTAACGATCGAGTATCAATTATGTATTTATTTCATTTAGAATTTAGGTAATTCTGTAAAATTACTTATAGATAGTGAAAATTACTCTAAATTAAGAATACATTGAAATACAAGGCGAGTTCAAGAATACGCTGAAATACTGTAAGGCTTGATAGTAAACCCGAATTGGATTTCAAAATGCGAACTGGTATTTTAAACACTAAATTCGCCATGCTTCTCGATAAAATAATTAAAACCACGGAATTCCAATTTCAAAATAAAATACGTTTATGAGATTAGAACTTGAAAAAAGGTAAGAAGTGTGCACATTTTTTATAATGTTCTCATCTAAATAGGTACTCATTTTACGTTTACGTACGGTTTGAGAAACATTCGCCTAAGAATTACCGTGAAAAAAACTGAAAAATACGTTGGCGAGTTCAGTGTGGTACTCTCTTGGGTACAGCAACCGATGGCTAATGGAAGTGGCGCCGAATCCGCGAGGGAGGAGGACGTGAACACCTCAGAGCTGCTAAGTAATTTATGAATATTCCTCGCGCGCTGAAAGGTTCACACGTCCATCCCCCGACTCCATCACCCTTGCTACAAAACCCGTCACTCTTTCGGTATTATACTACGTGCTTCGTTGTTTTTACTCCGGTTTGAGAATTTCCGGAACAAAGTTGACACTGACATCATTATTAGAATTCAGTCATCGGAAACGAATCATAAACGTCAGAGACAAAATATATTTGTGGCAGTAATAAACTCGTATGTATGTGTAGTATTTTGACAGCCAAAATTCAAGCGTATACGCTGTATTGAAGAAAGGTTTCATATTGCATATTTATGACTATAATAAATATTCCGAAAATACTTCAATTGAAACAACATTACTTTTCATTTTAAAAGGTGACGCAATAATGTCAAATAAAAATCTTGAAAACAAAAATTTAAGAAGCTTTGGTTTAAACGTCTCGCCTCCCTTCCGTGCTGTTCCATTCTGTCAGCCTCAAATCCGATTGTTTTCCGCGGGCTTTTCTCTTCGTCTCCCTGTACCACTTGCGCCAACCTCACCCACGTTCGTTCCGCTCCTGCTCTTGCCAACACTTCCGCTGTTTTCTGCCCCCGCCCCGTCCTGGAGAGGACTTACTACCGCCGAAGTCATCGCCGCCGCCCTCACCGCCAGATCCGCCGCTGCCCCCGCCGCTGCTCCCGCCAGCCGCTCCCGACCCCCACCGCCAACACTAACACTATCACCACCGCCCCTGCCCCCGCCGCCCTGCTTCCGCCACCAACGCCGCCCCCGCTGCCGCGACCACCGCCCTGCCACCGCCGCTCCCACATCCCCTGCCGCCGACATCGCCGCCGTCCCCGTCCCCGCCCCGCCCCAATCACCTCCCAGCCCCGTCCCCGTCCCCGTCTCCGCCCCCGCCCCGCCCCAATCTCCGCCCAGTCCCGTCCCCGCCCCTGTGATTCCTCTCCACTCCATCCCAACCTCCATCGCCGCCAGATCTACCCTCGCCTCGGTACGTGCTCTCGCCTCGCCACCCTATCCACAATTCCACACAGATCTACCGTAACTCCCACTCCCGCCCTCACTCCCATCACTACAATGCGATCGCTCCAACTCCACTACCACCACTACCACCACCACCACCACCACCACCACTACCACCATCACCACCACCATCACCACCACCACCACTACCACCACCACCACCACCACTACCACCACTACCACCACCACCATCATCACCACCTCTACCACCACCACCACCACCATCATCACCACCATCATCACCACCATCATCACCACCACCACCACCACCTCTTCCACAATTACTGTTCCCGTCATCGGCACCAACAGTGCCACCTCTTACGCTTCCCCCACCGCTACTAACGCCAGCGGAGCGCCTCCCCGATCGCCGCGCCAGGCCCCGCCCCCACTCCCCCGTCTCCCCCGCTCCCTCTCCCCCCTGGGCCCGCCACCCCAGCCGCGGTCCGTGCCACCCGCGCTGCTCGTTCACCCGCGTGATGGAGGATAAAGACTGTTCTCGCAGCCACGAAGGCAAACAACAAACTGCCTTGAAGCGCATGTTCCCGGAATAATGGCTCCTTAACTCCAGACAGAGCGGTGTTACCGAGCGGCAAATAAGAGCCTACCTCGAGGAATGTGGCGCGATGGAGCTGCCTACGAACCTTCTTTCTGCCAATTTTCTTTGGCGCAAACAGGTTTTCCTCGTGGACCGTATTCAGCGAGCGGACTCCACGCTCCGCCGGACAAAAAACACACGCGCCCGCTCATGCCTGGAATCGAGCACGCGACCCGACGGGCGGCGCCTCAAAAAATTCTTCGATTCCTATTTGGGCGAACGCTTTTAGTGGCGCTGTCGCCTTGGAAGTAGCGGTTGCCGTAATACCACTGACACAGAAATGTCGTACCAGAAGTGAGTGCCAGTGAAATATAGTGTCAATTAAATCCAATTTCACTTAGAACGTCAGGTAAATTTGAGTTGAAAAAATTTAGGGCTTCTGTTTTTAGAACGGTAGTATACATATTTTTGTAATGAGAAATTATCACCACAGAAATCATCGTAGATATCTGATAAATTTCTGTTTCCATTCCAATATGTCTTCAACTCAAAATTATATATCAAATTATGTGCATGTATTAAGTTATTTGAGCATAAAATATGAGTACATGTGTGTTCTACACAATAAGATCCAAAAGTCTTTATTTGGATCTTTTTGCATACTGCACAGCGGGTTCTGGAGTGTTTCTGTTCCTTCAACTCGTGCAGCCTTTTGCTGATAACGGATGTCCAGTAGGTAAGCATTCTGATAGGGAAGGAGTCTTATGTCATCTCTTATTTTCAATTTCATTGTTACCTACTCTTTAAGTAATACAAATATAGTTTTAGATAAAGAGTTTTATCGAGTGTATAAATGCATATTTTTTCATTTGTAACTTACATAATATATTTATAAAGAAAATCACAATACTCTAACTGGTATATATCGAGGTTCGTCCAGTTACTGGTATCTATCGTCGAAATGACATCAAACTCGACGAAATATAGAATTCTATTGACAGTCCTTTACCAAATGGAAATTCGATGCAATACTATCAGTGTCCTCTCCGTCCCATGTTCAGGCACTGTAGACACCCTTCTGAGTACGCAAAGCACATCTGTGTCAATCAGCTGTTTTTCGTGCCTCGGAAAAATATAGGTTCATATTTCAATTTAGGAATAGTTTTCTTACGCGCGTTCTCTTAATCGCGTAAGATCATCACATATCACGAAATGTTGACGTCACCTTTGCAACTTGCCTGGCTTTGAAAATCTCTTCGTCCTCTCGAACCTGGAACTTATATCAATTGATCGCGCGAGGCTCGAGTTAGCAGCTCATCCGTCTCAAGGTGGCAAGTTTGTTTGAAGCGATTCGAAACCACTGAGCCGGAACGAAAACTTCGCTCCCACCAGTCCTCAGAGCGGCATGTCCTGCAGCCGCATGAACGCATCCAACTCCGCCGCCGCGGTCGATAGGCCAACTAACGGGCCTTATAAGGGAGAACGTCAGCGTGGCGGGGAACAGTAAGCAGCGGAGCTGGAAATGCACCTTAGATGAGATGGAGGCAGTAGAGGCGGTGGCGATGGCAACGGCGACGGCAGTGGCGGTGGCAGGGGAGGCGGCGATGGCAGGGGCGGGGGTGATCGTGGTGGCGGTGGCGGTGACAGAGACAACGCGACACCGACGAATGGGCAAGTATTCATTTATCCATTTTATGTACCATTTTTCACATATGAAATGAGTTTAATAAAGAAAGTTAGTAAATCATGTTAAAAATGTAATGTATACTCTTTTTAACCCCTTCAGTCCGACTGCATTTAAATATTTTGGTTTCTACCGGTCTCATTATACCGGATGCACTCATTTGAGTAGTACATAAAATTTCAACAAAAACCGTCGATTATAATGAAACATTTATTAAATAAATGTTCTTGTATATTATATAAAAAGTACAAATTCAATAGCGTTATTTTTCTGGCCCAGTGTAATAAAATCAACACTGAAATGATTAATGCAGAATTGATCCAATATTAAACAACACCTAGTAAGTACTGAATAATCGATACACTTCTCCAGAAAGTTCTCTCGGAATCGGGAGCGAAACATCATAGAAGCCGCTTTCTTCCTCGATACGCGCATCCTCGGCCGCGTACAAAAAGAGACTTGTGCAGCTGGAGTTAAATTATTAATTCGTTTCACTGGGAGGACGAAGCTCAAAAAGTGCTCTTTGTTTCCAGCTCGCCAGAACTTCTAGACTCCCGCACTGCTTCCACTCTCAAAGTAGTTCATTCCCACTGCGTCGTGCTCGTCTCCGCCTAATCCCTCCTCTGCGGCCGGAGGCGACGCCATTCGTGAAATCCTGGCCTTATCTGCATCCTCTTTTGAACTCGGTCCGTCCCCCTGGCTGCCTCCCTTCCCGTTTGTCATTGCAGAGCTGTCACTTCGACACCCTTCACCTCGCCGTCACCAGTTTGCCTGCGAACAATTTTTACGAAAACTCGGGAGTCGTCATAATCTCGCTGACGTAGGGCGGAAATTTCATCGCCGCCATTTTCATGATGTATATAATCTGTTTGTACTTGGCGCGACCGCCCGTTACGAGCAGGGCCTTTCAGCGGCGTCCCGGTTGCATGTTTTGAATTTGCACTAGAATTGTGCATGAATTTGCACTAGAATTATTTTAGAGCTCCCTGATTGAACAATGAAGCGGCACACGAAACGCAAACGACACATCTTTCTGAAACACGCACACTATGAAGAGACAGACACACACACAACTGTAGACAGCTGGTGCATTCGAAAAAAGTAGTGGCAGGGCGCTTGTGAGAATTTTAGTGAGGTGTATGAAAGAACAATTAGAGACATCAAACATTTTTTAAAAGTATAATTTATGTAAGCCAAATTTAATGGTAATCCTTAATTGAAAAATTTCGGGTCAGTTTACTAGTGCAAAAAATTACATACTTATTAAAGGGCTTTTCATACTTTTTTAAGAAATTTGGTAAACGTAATTGATATTTGGAGGAAGAAAAACAATTTTAGGCAATTTTGTGGGGAACAAATTTAGATAAATATTAGTAAAAGTAATAACTTTTTATTCTTCTCTTTTGACTTCCATGTTTATAAAATGGGTTGCAAGTTATCTCTCATTTATTTCACACCTCGCAGTTGAAAATTGAACTCCAAATTCTGTTTTACATTAACCAACTTTCATAAACCTCAAGCGCCCTGCCACTACTCTTTTCGAATGCACCAGCTATCCACAGCTGTTTGTCTGCCTGCCTCCTCAAAGAGTATGTCTCTCAGAGAGATGTGTCGCTTGCGTTTCGTGCGCCGCCTCAATGTCCAATCAGGGAGCTGTAAAATAAGTCCCATGCACAAGTCTGGTGCAAATTCAAAACATGCGTCCCGGTCTCGCAGCCATGAGTTAAGATGTACGTGTGGTTAGCACGAAGACATCCCTACTACGTATTCTGGTCTTCTCAAGCTGAGAAGTGAGTTTTCTCATCGTCACACAGCAACATATACTGGGACATTGCAAAGAAAACGCACACTATAATCTTGCTCGACCGGAAATCGATCCCGGGATCGCATAATGGAAAGCAAGCACGCTGACCAACAAGCTAAACCGCGAGGGCTGATGTGTGTACTATCAACACTAATTTGTTTGGCAAACTATGTTTCATTTTCATTAGCTCAGTACTATCGCGTGTTCGGCTCTTTGTATCATGTCTGTCTTCTGACACTCCAACTCATGGAAGCACATTGTAACCATTCTTGTTATGTCTTGTCACCTAAAATTTCAAAACTTCTAAACAACTCTAAATATAACGTACGTATTATGTTTATTTAGAGTTAGCGTAGATAAAATAACATCACCTCATTTATTTATTTCTATGCTATCCATTCTGACATCACTTTATTGACATTCTATATCATCACTACTATATAATTTCTGTCAAGAAGGCCAACTCTTTCATTCTGCTTCATCTCCACCTACTCTTCTTCCTGTTTTTCTCTTTCCTCATCTCATTATTTGTCTTATGTTAAGCCATATTTCCAAATCTGGGCTGGATGATTAGAGAGAACTAACAGTAGAACAAACAGGTCATGATGAATTATGACTTCAGTATCATTTAATAGGATGCTACTCAGTGCTTTTGATTACTATGCCACGATCACTAGACGAAACACGAGGGGTATAACCCTTGGACATAGGTATTTAGGTCAACAACCTTTCCACTGACACAGCGTTTGCCACCACTACATCCCATACCTTCTCATCGTCAGCGCCAACCCCAGCCACCCCCCTCTCCAGTTGCGAGTTCCTTTCATCCCTCGTCCGCCGCACCACCCTCTTCAGGCGACGCGAAGAGCGATGGCGCAGTTTGGAACCAACCAGGGGGCGCGGCGGGGAGGTGGGCAGCCGTTTGTTTCCAAATCCACTCCAAATGATATAGCGTGAATGTCCGAACGTCAAACGATTACATATTTCAAAGGGCTCCGCTCAATGGCTGTTTGCTGAGCTCGCTTCTGGTGCCACACAGGACCTGCTGCTGGGGCATTTGCAACACAATAGACGCACGTTTTCTGAACAGAATTAGGTACTTTCCACTAAAGAAACGCTCGCTACAAAACTTACTTTCTGGACGGAGCTGCGAACCGGTGGGGGTTGGGAATGAGTGAAATTAAGGGAGACTACTCTCCATCAACAAAATGTACAGTTTGTGTCGAAAGTTCTTTCTTCTTTAATCACAGCTCCTCCAGCTTGAATTGAGAGAAAAACTGTGACGGAAAATCGTCAAATGGGACGAAATCACGGCAAATTGATGAAAATATTTTTTAATATGTCTCCTTGTTATCTATTACTACTTTAATATATACTACTGTGTATGTGGGTGTGGGTATGTATGGGTGGGTGAATGTTTAAAAAGTTATTTAGCGATGACAGTATAAATTTAATAAATGTATGTGTAGTCTCCTATAAATTATACTTCATATTTCTGAATACTTTCTTTACTGTATTTATTATTAAATTATTTTCGCGAATTGATAATCTTTATTATAACTTAACTAACCTCAGTAGAATTATATTATTTCCATTTTGATTTTTCTTTTCGTTTTGAAAATATTGCTACAGTTATTCACATTTATATTGTTAACTCTTTAATTTCTTGAGAAAAGAATTATTAGTTTCAATTTTGCTCCCGAAGTCGCCACTTTATGAGAAGAAAAATATGTACCTACGCTCACATTCATGATCAGACTATCAGTTATAATATCGTTTGTCTAACTTTTTATGCATTACTTTGACATTTTACAAAAAGTCAATGGCAGTAAAAGAAAATATGTTTACCGCATGATTTAAATTCTTGGATGAAATTAATCAATAGAGTATGTACTGAAAATAACTACACAATTTTTTCGCAGTCAAAATAATCATTACCGGAATTTCCAACCTACAAAGATTGATAAGTGCACTGTTATGATATTTTTTTCTACATATTTGAAAACCGGCTAATGATCAACGAGCATTTATATCCTTGCTCAAAGTGCTCGTTAGACTAATGGCTCGATTTGAGGGAGAAAATAGGATTTTACTGACAATTTTTTGCGATACACTCCGCACGAAATCCCTTAAAAATCCGGTTAGCGAGACCGAGCAGTGACTCACACGCAAACTCGTTTCGGGAAAGCTGCTTCACTGGCGGAGATTGGTAACGCCAGGGCAGTGCAAAATGTGGCTCCATACTTCGGAATTTTCCGAACATTTTTTTGGTAACAAAGTACAAAATTTCAAGGAGAATATGTTTATAAATTATTGTTTCTATACCCTGTTGGCGTTATTTATTTAGTAATGAAAATGCCCCTAAAACATTTTCATTTAACATCTGTGAACTCGAACATTCAATCGGCGAAACGTCACTTGAAATCGATTTGCAAAATTGTACAAGAAATTCAATTAACTTCACCATGACTTGTTGTTCAAACTCCTTTTACTGCTCAAAAACCAAACTAATGTAACCTTGTCGATGTTGAGGCCATCTCACTGTTGTTAATGTTTTTTCAAAATTTATTTAAGAAATTGTCCAATCTTCTAGATCATTCATAAGGCTTGGAAATGCCAGATAATAGCCGTTATTGGGAAAGTATATATTTTCCCCCGAGTATTGTAGAGGCACCCTAAGCACTAAATCTACGTCTAAAGAAGCTAGTTTCCATCTTGAATAAATTTTAAATTTAACCATCATCTATCATCTTCAGTCCTATATTTAGGGGATAATAAAGTATGAACTTTGAGGGAATTCCTTGTCTTCATATTTATTAGATTTAGTACATTTTTGTCTTGCTTCTCTACCTGCATACGTTGCCCCCATTTTCGCCCATGGTTTCACATAAACCGACAAAAAAACAGTAAGTTGATACACATGTACAATGTGCCAGGAAAGTCTTTCCGCAGTGGCACCTTTGTGGTGAGAGTGCTAGCAACATAAATTGTGTTAGAAGCACGAGCTACAGCTTCTAACAAAAGAAAACGTAAATTGTGTACTCACCACAACGACAACATATGCTGGAAGTGTTGCCCCTTCACTTGTTTCTCAATGTTCTGGTTACTACCAACATAAATGGGATTTTTTATCCCGGCATGTGTGGCAATTAGTACATGCAAATGTGTGTGTAAGTAAAGATTAAGGAAAGGTCAAGGAAGTGTGACGTGCCACCCACGGAGCTGACTGGTTTCAGCGTATTCCTGAGGCAGCGCGTCACTTTGGAGTACTGTGGTTGATCTGCAGGATTTTATTGAGATGGGGAAAGGGAGGGCAGTTTCCTCAAAAAGAAGTCTTCTTCCAAACAATGCACCATTTATTACGGTTACAGGAAAGAGAGAGAGAGGGAGGGGGGGAAACGGTAGATCACATGAGGGAATTTACAGGAAGTAGAGCTCAGACGTGGCGGCCCCTTACCCCATCACTCCGTGGTCCAGGCGCGGCGATGACGACAGCAGCAGCGGCGGCGGCGGCGGCGGCGGCGGCGGAGCTTTGCGAACGTGTCATTATGGGAGAGCGTTCTTGGTGTACTGGTGCAGGTCGTTCACAGTTCTCACGTACACCTCTGACTCGCCTGTCACTCGCATGGGACTCGCCTGTGACTCACATGGTCCCGTCTGCTCCGCATGGTCCCGGCTGCCGTCCTGGCTCCGCGGGACCCGTATGTATTGGCCCTCGCTTGCATGCGGCAGCACTTTTTGGAGGTTGTGCCGGCGAGATGTTATGCCTGCCGATGCAAGCCGGTAACCTTCGGTGTGGTGTAATGGTGGCTCGCCACAGAAGGAAAGATCGCGCGCTGTCCGTGGCCCATTTGATAGAGTATTGCTCCGGCGTTCGCCTGGTATTGCTCGGAGAAACCACGGAAAACTACCGATCAGAGCAGCCGTTCACTAGAGTTTTCCTCCAGACAGCGACTGAACTCGACTTAGATATCTGGCTAGTGTCTAAACTCCCGCCACCCGGTTGATACCCTGAGCCACCTCACCCGGTCGAAGATTTCTCCCTGAGTCTAACCCCCGCAGAGGACTGCCTGCCGGCGCATCGAAAGGGAGTGTTTAACCGCGGAAAGCAGTGGCCGAGCAGCTCATCGTCGCGTGCAGCCTTGAGCGGGCGCAGGCGGGGGTACTGCGTAGGCTGCACCAGCACCTGAGTTCCTCCGCTTGGGGGCGTCGGGCCATGGGAAGAGGCCGGCGACGTGAGCGCCGCGCATGCCCAGGGATGAAGCAGGCCAGGGCTATTCTTTCGACGTTGCATAGAAAGTGGCGAGGTGTGTGGTCGAATGAGTGGGAGGGAATGGACTAGGGAGTAGCTTTAGGAGTGCCATCTCCGTGACATCAGGCGTGTCAAAAACTCATTATGTTTTCCTGACTCGACTGTAGGGAAATACGAACATTGAAAAGTTAGTCTCAAGTATTATCATATCCGCTTATCGCCCTGCAACCTTATCATTATAAAATTAGATCACATTAATGATTTGGTGATATGTGAATGAAGAATTTTGTACATTTTTCCATATTGCTTTGGCAAGCTCCGTTCTACGTTAATGAATCAATGAGAAATTAATTACTTTGACGTTACAGATTGCATGAATTACTAGTCAGAGAAAAATTTAAGACATTTCCCTGTAATAGAAACAAATATTTTTTTTTCAGTATGTAATATTTTGAAGAGAAATATGAATGTGAACTGATGCAATAGTCGGGTGTTCGCCCCAAGTTCTCGTCGGCCACTCTGTCGCAAATTCCCCGTTAACCTCGCAATCCACGCCGCCACAGCCCCACCATTCCAGACATCTCCACCATTTCATCCACCCAGCCGTTCCCTCCATTCCACCAGCCCCATTGTCCCCGCAGCTGTCTCTATCACCCCAACTACCCCGCCCCGACCCTAAAACACCCACTGCTAACCCCCCCAGACTCCGTCATCCCAATCACTTCCGCTACTCCCACCGACCCTGCCTCTCCGGCTTCGTTCCAGCCCCACCGAACCACGTCATTCTCACAAGCTCTGTCGTCCCCGCCGTTCTCCACCCCCATCCTCCGCGCCTCGCCACCGCCGGCCCCGCAGCCTCGCCAGGTGGCCCAACATTCCGCGCATAGGCGGTGCGCAGAGGCGGGGCGGGGCGGGGCGGAGAACGACACGGGGCGCGTTTTTCCATGCGGCCGGTGGGGGGCGGCGGACGGGGCGGGAACGGCGGCTGCGAGGGAAGCGGCAGGCTGGGAGGCAGTGGGGAACGGTGGTGGGGGCGACGGGGGAGTCGGTCGCGTGTGGGTCGCGGAGTGTGGGTCGCGGCGGTGGGAGCGGCGGGGATGGGTGGCGGTGGGAGCGGCGACTGGGTGGGTGGCGGGGGGAGCGGCGGCGGGGGTGGCGGCGTTGGGAGCGGCGCCGGGGGTGGCGGCAGTCGGGGTGGCGGCGGGAACGGCAAGCGGTGGGGGCGGCACGGGGGCGGCGCGGGGCGGCGCGGGGGCGGCGCGGGGGCGGCGCGGGGGCGGCGCGGGGGGCGGCGCGGGGGCGGCGCGGGGGCGGCGCGGGGGCGGCGCGGGGGCGGCGCGGGGGCGGCGCGGGGGCGGCGGCAGGGGCTGCGATGGGGCCGGCCGAGGCGGATCGGAGGACGACACGGGGCGCGTCGCTCTACGCGGCCGGCGGTGGCGGCGGCGGGGGCGGCGGCGGTCGCTCCTCTGCCGCCCCCAGCGCCTCCCGCGGCGCGGCGCTCCGGGGCGCCTGATTACGCCGCATTCTTTCACACCCGGCGGCGCATTTCGAAGTCTAATGCCGCGCGCGCGCCGTTTGTCACCCTCGAGGGGCGGAGCCGGGTAAGGGGGAGGGGGAGGAGAGGGGCAGCGGCCGCGCCACAAAAACACCCCCGCCCCCTACACTCCTCCTGCCTCCCACCCGCCACTGGAGCATCCGAAAGGAGGAGGCAGGGAAAAAGCGAGGAGAGCACCGCCACACGACGAAAACGGAAAAGTAATTTATTAGCACGTGGATGGAAAAGGTGGAAATTAGGCAGTTAGGAATAATAGAAAAACTTATGATTTGGAAGGAGACAGATAGAAAATATAATAAATAATTAAGACGATATTGTGCAAGGGAAAAGGAGAATAATTCTATAAGAAAAGGAGATCTGGATAGTGGAAGTGAAAGTTCAAGAGTTAACGCAACATGAGATAAAAATACGTCGACGATTAGAATGCAGACCCAGAAACCACGAAGCTTAGTTAATAAAATAGCAAAATGAACCAGGAAATTAAAATATTTGAGAAGAAAAAGAAAAGCCGATGGAACATGAATAATAACAGACAGGAAATTAATTATCGCAAAGATGAATCGGATGGGAATTAAAATGCTTGCAACAGTAGGAAAACAATGTGCTGGAAAGACCTAAAATGCACCAATGTAAAGAAAAAAGTGAGGTCCAATTATAGTAAAGGCAAATGAATTTGAAGGAAAAAGGTGACCTTACAGACGAAAAACGATTAATGATAATGAATGAATAAAGAACGAAAATAAATATTTGGGCAAAAAAATAACGATACGAAAGGCGAGTGCGGACTAAAACGAAAGAACCTCCCACCCCCTATTGGAGCACACGACCAGCAGCAGCGGCGAGAAGACGGAGGAGATATGAAGTGGCGAGGAGGGAGGCGAAGCGGCAGGTGCAGAAGGACTCCGGCGACGCGTCGGGGAGGCGTCACCGACTCAATGGAGCAACTCGACGCCATGCGACGCGACTCGTGACGAAGAAGCGGCTCGCAGCAGAGAGGGCTGGGTGTCGGCGCAGTAGGACCGGGTGGGAAAAAATGTGGTCAAAAAAACTTCCTTCAAGTTTTTTAATTTTTTTTTATTTTCTTGAAGAAAATATGTAGATCAGTAAATATAACTATACATATGTATTTACAGGCTTACTTCCTAAATTTAAATATTAACTGTTATGCTATTTAATTATATGCTATTACAAGGGGGAGGAATTCCCATTTTGGGTCTTCAGTCTGGATCTAAATCTGCAATTTTTTTAGGAATGTATGGTATGGATATTTGTTTTTTTATTCGTATTTGGAAATACGGATTTTGGCCAGTTTGAATCCTTCAAGTATGGATTGATGATTCGGGCTACGTCAACTGCTACAGTTAGTGCCGGCAGTATTTTTATGAGTAGATGTGGCGGTGATCTTGCCCCCACTGGACGGCGAGATCCAGCGCTGGCCTACACGTCAGCTTGCGGGTCATTTCTCTTTCCAAGTACACGCTCCCCCAGTAGTGCACCGCTCAAAGTCAGAACAAGTTCTAAGCTCCTGACAGGTCCCCCGACATCTGTGGCAGTATAGTGGATGTATGTGTGCAAGTAAGGGACAAGAATAGGACAAGGAAGATGAAGGACATATCCCGCGAGTTCCGTGGCCTGTTTGTTAGGGTAATCATTAACAACAGCAAGAGAAAAATGAAAGTTCATACGTCTGCGAAATGTGACCCCGAAAAATAAAATAATTTACAACTCTCCTGCATCTTAAAATCTCCCCATCATTGTAGGCATTCCACTCAATAATAGATTAAAAAAATATGAAAATATAAAATCAAACATTAAGACTCGACTTGTTTTGTTTTCGTACGTGCATGTAAATTGGGGAGGGGGGTCTCAATGAAGACCGGCTTTTGCATCTTTGAAATCGCCGCGCGTCGACTGGGCCCAGCGGGCGGTGCGCGGGGAGAAATGGGGAGACGCCGTTGTATTAACCGCCCCCGCCGCCTCCTTCGCCCCCGCCACCCCCCGCCCCCGCTGCGAAATATGCGGCGCCCCCAAGCAGCCTGGTCCCGCGTCGCCGCGTCCCGAGGGATATATCATTCCGACTGTCTTCAAATATTTGTATAATTTGATGCGGGTATTATACACCTTCTCCCGGGGATTCTCCGCGCGTTCTTCAGGCGCACAGGGTGCCCCGAAAGGACGGGGCCGTGTCAGCGCGTCGACAGCCTCTCTAAGCAACTCCTCGAGCAGAGGAAATTGCTGGGAGCGGTGGGAGGTGAAAAGTTGGTGTTATATCCTGCAGGAGAATGACGTTGAAATTCAACATTAAAAACAATTTTGTGCGTTGTGAATAAACGCAATGCATGTGTGATGAATAAAAACACACACAAAAAAACTTAATAAAATCTTATTCCAAATAATGTTTATTTCCAATTAATCAGAAATTAATAGTATTTTTTCTCGTGTTTTGTATAATGAAATTTCTACCAAAAAAATGTATTTCGTTTGCGGCATAAATTTGGTAATATATTTCCATTGTGATTTGCTAGTTTTCTATAAATTCAATTTCATTCAATAGCAAATACCGCCTGCTGACAAAGTTAGTATAGAGAGTTTGTTCATACCGGCAGGATCGGAGTATGTGTAATAAGCTTGCTAATATGTATTGCAAATAATAGATCAAGGAGGAGAACTGTTTTCTATTTCTGTTTTTCGATTTTAAAAATCCTTTGTCTATTGGTGCTATGACTTCCGAATGTAGATTTCGAAACTAGAAATTATCTTTTTATTGTTTTAAATTTCATTCAAATCTATTTAAAATTTTAATTTTCAAACTTAAAATTTCAGCAATGAAATTCACTGTTGTACATTCTTTGAATATTACACACACGGAACCTTAATTTAAAGCAGTTCATTCACATTGGGATAGTGCAGCATTAATGGATACGTTAGTTTAGGATAGACTCCATCGGGTTGAAGCGAGTTCAAGGCTACTTTGAGATAGACTAGACAATACGAATATGTTACGGGTAAAGTGAACATCTGGCTAATTACCGAATTAATTTTCACATACCGAAAATTGGTGGCCGAAATCCAAAGTAAGAGAGTAACTTGAAAGCATTCTTCTATCTTATACCAGTTGATGCTGACATTAGACGACACGAGATGGCTATGATAGATAAAGTACGCTTGAGTTGGCGAGGCGTAGCAGATAGTATGTAGTAAACATGGATTAAGCTGCTGGTGGGAAGTTTCTAAAGCTATTGAGAGACAAGTCTAGTTTCGAGTTCCATTTTGACAGTCGTCAATCTCTATTTACCCGATACCATCGAACCTCTCTCATTTGACTTCGAGGATATCGCCTACGGCCTTCTAGATTACACAAATCAACCTTGAGTTTAACGCACAATTTTCCACGCAATTTTATGTCAAAATATGCAAACCCAAAAGACGCCACACCCTCGAAGATTACGTTTCTTAGCCAGCGTCTTTTACCCCCAACATTAGCCACATAAAGTCGAAAATAATCTGTTTATCGCAATTCACACCTTCTGGCTAATGTGTAATTTAATTGGGTATTCCTAACAGTGGCCATATTTCATTATTTTCCGTATCATTGGAGACAGAATTATTATTGTTGTTATTGTCGTTAGTGTTATTATTATTATTATTTATTATTAGCAGTAGTAGCTTGTAGAACGTGCAGAAACTTGCTGAATGACACTGCACAAGGTAGTTGGAAAGAGTTCGGCCGCCCAAACTCCGGACACAAAGACTTCGGATTCCCAGAATGAAGAACATTAGCTTAGCTTTCAACTGGTGCACCAAGTACACTCTCCAGTGAACCCGCATCTTTCGTCCGTGTCTCCTGAGTTGTCCTTGCGTTCGATCCAACGGGTTTCCAATACTTGCGCTGTTCCGGATAGCGAGGGAAAGTGCAGCAGTACCTTTAAGGCAGTGACCCGAAGTCGACCGTTCGGAATGGTGCGACATGTGTTGGGTTTGGTGAAGAGGGTGGGGCAAGTTGCTACCTTCGACTCGGCAGCTTCGAGTTGGCGTCGCAGAGAAAAGAGCTTCTTGAAAGAAGGGAGGTATCGCGCGGTTTCGTACCGACTTTGGGTAGCGAGAAACTTTTACATTAGTTTGGAATCCCTTCAGTTCTTCGAGAATACGTTTCTTTTTTTTTCCTGCGAAAGCAGCAAAGGTTTCATGTTTATTTAACAGTTTAAAAGATGTACAGCCAGGTTTATTTTTTCACCGTGTGAGAGCTTCTGTATCCTGTTAAATGAGGCGTTGCAGCATATCAGAGACAGAATTTTACTCATTTAGTTTGCAAAAAACACTTTTTCCTGTAGATATGAAACCTTTTGTTCGAAGTGTGTCTACAAGTCGATAAGTTCTTCATATTGTCAAGTAGTTCGGAAGATTCGCTTTTATTACATTACATGAAAGGTTTCAATTTTATAAATAATTTTATTCCAAATGAGTAAAGACCAGAATTACTTTTGAAAAATAACTACATATTATTTTATATTTAATATTATTTTAGTTATGATTCTGAATTCTCTCACTTTACCATAATATCTATGTTTACCATTGTAAATGTGTCCCTGTAGACACATTAAATCATGTGGGTTTTGTGACTAGCTTCAATTCAGCTTGATTCTTTCTAGTTTTTGGTTCGGAATTAATTTGCAGTAGGTGCGCCCGTCATTTGTCTTTCCAGATTTCTCTATAAAGTTTCATTGACATAGCTACAGCTCTCTACTCAGGTAATCGCATAATATTTCTTCAAGACATTTAAAGACGAAAGACATTTTAGTTGAGTTTTACAATAAATAACCTTCAATTTATTTTTTCATGCACGATAAATTCAAAGACACGTTCAATATGATTTTTTTAAAAATTTTTCCTAATATTTATAAACTTTGAGTTGGAATAAAATAGTTCCATATTGACCTTTCAATACATGATATATAGACATGGAAGTTCTTGAATTGCGAATGTTGTGGAGCGTCGTACCTTGGGGTACAAACAAATCGGGCTCCGACACAGGTTCACTTATTCACTACATCCACTTTGTGATCTAGTTCTGTTTACGTATAGATGCATTAGTCCGCTTATACAACGAAACGCGCACGGTGGGACTTTCTGACCTAACCATTGGCTTTTAAACGAACATACTACGGACTATGATTGTTTCAGGTAGCCGAATAAATAGACAAAATGAATGCACTTTTCTTTTCTGCCAAATGTTGATTAGAGTGAGTTATCAGTACACAAACAAGCGATTTTAAAGAGTGATGCCTGCAGCGTGATTTTACATGTAGATTGTTCAAGTGAATCATAGAGTTGATTTTTTTCAATATTTTTTTACAATAACGCTTTAAGAATCATCAGTATCATTTTTGACATATTATAATATCTCTTTATATGAAAATGAATCATTTAAAAGATTTTAACATTATTAATTTTTGCTTTTCGAAACAAAATCACTAAATTTCACTCCGTTTATAAAATAAAATATCCGAGTTCGTATTTACAACTTATCTTTATCAGAGAATTAACAAACAAATGACAAAACAATTCATCAATTAATTTGATCTAATTGTAAATTTATAATATGACCTAGTACAGTACCTTCTCTCAGTTTTCAGCATAGTAAAATCTCAAAGTTGCTTCGGATAAGTAATTTCTGCCTGGGAATAATACCTTTTTTCATAGTAATTTTCATTACTTCATATTAATATCCTTATGAAACAAATGTTGATTAAATTCATGAAGTAAACATATCAGACTCGCGAAGAACGTTAATGACAAAAGATGAATTTGAATAATTCATAGACTTGCTACGTAATATTAATTTTATTATTAAAACGAATTATTTTTTCTTAACATCTAATTTTAATAGTTTGGGATGCAATCCGACCAGCTCCAAAATTAATTCTTTACTCATCAAAACAATAATACACCAAAGAAAATAACATCTTATTTCAAGTATTGGCGTTACAGCATTTTGGCATTCTTGTATTGTTACTCTCTGAAGGGTACGGTAATTGAAATATTTTCTGTACGAAAATACAATATTTCTGTATTCCTAAAAAAAATTATATTTTAAATTTGTATGTCAACAAGAAGAAGGTCATTTCCAGATGTTTCCGATCTGTATTGTTCGTTTTGTAGAAAGTGAATGCTGTCGAATATATCAAGTTTGTTTACAGAGTTGTCAGACATAACTTCTCTTTATTTCAATTTAATAATCCCGATAGCGAGAGGGAACCTGTTCTCGGCACCTGACGGAAGAACGCACTGCGCTCCCGTCCTCACCCCGACAGTGAGCCCCGTGTGGAGATGAAAGCTCTGATGTGTGGCCTGACCACATTCAAATAAGACATCGCCAGGAGTCGAAAAAAAGGACGCGATGTAATTCTTACAGCCAATGGCAAGAACACGTAACAACCAAACTTATTACAGTTAAATCGAGTAGTTGACTCATTTACGAAGAATGATTTGCAAGACTTCACACGTACAACACGAAATACAAAGAAACGAA
>JAHLJT010009436.1:47416011-47484649 GCA_031308135.1 Acheta domesticus
GTAATTCCAATCAAATTTTATTATCATTCAAACAAACGCAACATCCCAAAAACTTAACACATTTCTCTGAGAAGTTAATTAGGAGACTAATTCATATTACAAGGAAGTTTCGATTTACTTTAAAAATAGCTTGTTTTCCTCGAAAATGTTTCTATTGCTCATGTTACAGAGTATATCTATACAAAAAACTGATTGAGTAGTGTTGCGTAAAAGGAAATGTCTGTCAAGCATTGAGTGCAACTTCCAATATTCATTTCGTACAACCTCCATTTTCCCCCTGAATCGTGTAAGTCCAAATTCAATTGAATGTCTACCACGTGAAGCCCAATTGAACAACCCAGCGAGCGGGTTGCCTGTCAGTGAAGGGAACGCGGCCGAGGGCAACGATTGTGCGCTACGAGTGCGAGCGGCCTTCAGTGCACGGAGACCAAGGAGTCGAGCGCGTCCGCTCGCGCTGGCCTGGCGCTGGCACCGGCTCCTGCTGCTCTCAATCGGCCCTCTACTCGCCGCTGCGACCGCCCTCCACTCGCCGCTCGCGAGGGAAGCACCCGCCCGCCAGCCCGCCCGCTAGCTCCGTCTGCCTTTGCACCTACAGCCTTCCCCATTATCGATCTCTTTGTCCTCTCCCTTTTCGTCGTCATCCTCGTTGCCCCTTCTTCCCCTTCGTCCTCTTCCTTCTCCCTCCTCATCCAACCTTACTCGTCTTCCCTTTCCTTCCTCTCCCTCCTCCTTCTTCCTATTCCTACTGATTTTTCCTCCTCTCACTTCCTGCTTCTAACCGTCTGTCTCTTCTCCCTCGAGTTCCCCATCCCCTTCCCTTCATCTTCAATTTCTCTCTTCCCTCTAATTCTTTCCCTGTCTCCCAACTCTATATTTTCTCGTAACTGTCCATTTTTCGTAGACACTCCATTTCTCGCAGCTCTCTATTTCTCGTAGCTCTCTATTTCTCGCAGCTCTTTATTTCTCCTAACCCTCTATTTCTCATTGCTTTCTATTTTTATTAGTCTCTTTCTGTCCGTGCTGTTTATTTCTCATAGCACTCTATTTTTCATAGCTCTCTATTTCTACGGGCTCTCTCTTGTCTCGGAGCACTTCTTGTCTCGTCGCTGAATCTCTTCCTATCGAACTCCCTTTCCATCCTCTTATCATCAGTATCTTATTTTCCCTCTCTATCCTTTCCCTTTTCCTCCCTTTCCTCCTCCCTCCTTGTCCACCCCGCGTCTCCGCCAGGCGGGCGGGCTCTCGTGCGCGCCGTGTCCCTTGCACCGCCGCGCCTCTCTCGTGCGCGCGCCCGACGCGCCGGTGCATGGGAGGCTCATTGGTGCGAACGCCCTTGTGCTGTCGTCGCCCTCTGACCGCATCTCGCATCTCGCGCCGCGCCGCGCCACTTTCACTGGGCCCTCCACGCGCCTTCGCGCAAGACCGCCTGCACGTCATCCACCTGCACGCCACCCAGCCGGTGCGGCGCGGCGGTCGCTTTACCGTCGCGGCCACCCGCTCACCCCACCCCCTCTCGGAAACGTCTCGTGCCCTGCTCTCTCCGCCTCGCGGTCCGCGTCCGATCACGCATGGCTTTTTGTTGTTAACAGACGTTCCCCCACTTAATCTACCATCTATCTACTGCTTCATTTGCTTGATTCAATCTATCGACACAACGTTCCGCCGACTCTTTTCTTCACAAAATTCTCTTATTGGTTTGCCCTCAGATTCTTTCAAATGCGGAAGCTGAATTCTTCGTAGGAAGAATTCTTGTATATTAAAATTTTTGAGAGCATCTGATGCTTAATTTTCCCTAGCATTCCATCCTGTTTCTCCTAGCATTTCACATCTCCATTATCATGCATTGTCTCCTTTTGTTTATCGTCCCCTCGTTACTTTTGCATTAATCTCGGAATTAAAACGTGATATTTAATATTTGGCCGGAACAACTGGGCTGCGGAACTACCGCTGGTGGCGGTCTCTCCGACGTGAATTTGTAAGAAAACCAATTGAAATAGTGGTGTCGATGACTCAGCCAACAACTCTCCGTGTTAAGTATTTCTCTCTTTTCCCCTTCTCTCCCTTATCTACCTCTCTCCCTCCCTCTCCTCCTCTCTCTCCTCTCTCCCTCACTATCCCCCTCTTCTTCCTTTCCCTCCCCCTCTCTCCACGACTATTTCCCTTTTTTCTCACTCTTTCCCTCTCTCACTCAGTATCCCCACTCGCCCAACCTCTTCCTCCCTCTCTTCCACTCTCCCCCATCTTTGTCCCCCTTCTCCCCCTCACCCCGCTCTCCTCTCTCTCCTTCACCTCTCTCCCTTCTCAAACGCCTCCCTCTCTTCCCGCTTCCCCTCTCCCCTTTTCTTCCTCCCTCTCCCTCTCTCCTTCTCCCCCTCTCCCCTCTTCACCCTCTCTCCCTCTTCCCCCTCTTCCCCCTCTCTCCTCACTCCTCTCTGACTCTTATCTATCTTTCGCTGCTTTAGAATTTCAATCGCTTCTTCCTACTTTGAATTCATTGACCTTGAATCAACAGTAGGTGCTTCCATTTCCATATTCTTACCTCGACGTCTTCTCATAGCGACAGCCCACGAGAGCGTTCCTTGTTTCGCTCAGACCGCTGCGCCACCTCTTGCCCGTCCACTTGGGGCGGCGCGACCTCCTCCCTGCTCGAAGGCATCGGCTGCAGAGCGCGACATCCTTTGATACCCTTGTGGGTGCACGGGCTTAGCAGGGATCGGGCGATGCTGCACACACGCCTATGCATAATGCAGCGGATATCGCTTTGCCTGGGGCGCAGATGCCTCCAGCGCTACATCTCGAGAAAAGCCGAGTGGATGTGCATCAGCGGTTTGGCATTGCTTGGGAGAAATTTGAGACGCGGGAAACAAGCGTCTTTCCGTTGTATTAAAAGTTACGTGCGTGAACTTCCAAATACGTTGTAGCGTTATTGCAGAGAGAATTTTAATTTTCATAACTCTGATCCTATAAACGTAGGCTTCATTTATACATTTTCTTTTATGTTGTATTTCTGTAATTTTCTTTTAATGAATTTGTTACATTTACTTAATATTTTTCTCAACAAAAATATATCCACCTAGTGCACTTCAGAGCATTTAATAGGTCCTTGAAATGGCTTGGGTGGAATAGTGATAAATAATTCTGTGTCTTTGTAAAATATTTTGAGATTTATATAAGGAATGAATACGACACTATTGTTAATGTTAGGCAATAGTAGTTTTGGATACAAATGATGCATCCATAGGAATGGATCGAATTCATATGTGGAAACTTAGTATGTGCTTAACAACTAGTGTCTTATTTCTTCTTTCTTTCTGTTGCTCTCTTATATTTTCCTTCTATATTTTATCTTCTTTCCTCCATATTTTCTCATGGAATCTGTAAACACTTTTGCTCTAGGATTTTGTTTTTAATTTTATTAGCAATTTTTATGTTTCCTTGATATGCACCCCGTCTTTCTCTTTTTTCACTTCAAACCCTGTAACATAATGTATTTCGACAGTGGAGTAATGTATTATCTTTTTTTATTTGCTAGGTTGTTTCTCTTCTTTTAGAACAATTGACATTCGGTTGAACGATTTCTAAAGACCGCGTTTGGCGCCCAAGTGTGTGTCGTTGCTTGAGGTAGGCCCTGTGCTACTCTTGCGTAAACAGGTATTTGAATTTCGTAAATAATTCATGAGTTTTTCTGCTGAGCGGTTTACAGGATTTTCGCGAGACTAGCGCAAGGTAGCAGCAGCTTGTAGCAACATTAAAGTTGTCGCGGCAGCATGGCAGTGTTTGCAACTTTGAAAGTGTTTATGAAAAGTACTTTCAGTTTGTGAAAGTAGTCGAGTTTTCTGATTCACAATGGTCGACGAAAATAGACGAGGTAAAGTGTAGGTGAGTCTCGCTGAAAGTATCTAACTTCATTATTCAAGCTTATGAATTACAAGGAGATGCCAGACTTATTTATCTCGTGCAAATATTATTGTTTACGTGATTAAATTTATTATGTATGTTTCAAAATACATTATGAAGAGACTTCCTCCAAATAAGCAGTTCTTTTTAAGATAATTCATATGAACTGTATGTACAGAAACTTATAAATTATAAGAATTACAAAGAACATATGCCAAAAAAATAATTATTCGCCCATAAACTTTGAATACAATTTCACGAAATACTTCTCATCATAGCAAGATTTAGAGGGAAAAATCGCATAAAAATTCGTATGCGAACCGCTATTCATTAAGCATTTCAGAACTATGTTTCTAAACTAGTGTAGCAAATGAAGGATTTTTTCTGCAACCTAGAGTCTCAAAAAAGTGGAGAAAGAGTATGCAAAAAATATTCTAACAATTAAACATAATGTGGTATTTTTGGATTTCTTGGTCCTTTTGTGTGCCACTAATACTTTCTAGATTAGTCACTAGTAAAAGTAGTTCTTTGGGCATGAATAAAAGTGAAACGATACTCAAATATTCAGATAAATCGTGTATGTAACAAAGAAAACAAAATACTTTCATCTGACCACCTTAGCTTGTATCGGCTTTGATGCATCTTTATCGACACACGCAAAGTCGGCCTATCGGGTTTGTGTGGCAACATTTCCGATGCGCAAGAGGAAATGTCACTTTTACCTCTTGCATCATAAATATTACCCTGATATTTATGTTTGGTCCTATGAGCACTATTTTAAGTCCCTTATATTTTAACTAACTTGCAATCCTTCATAACCACATACTTAGTGCTCAATTTCTTTAGCGTCTATTTTTTCATTACGAAAGCAATCGAATATTTTATGCACAAGCTAAATTAATATTTTTTGTAAGATGTATTTTTGTTCGCTAATGACCCCCCTGTTTCAATATTGGTGTACGTTCAGAAACTCGGAAACAGAGGGCAGGAAATTCTAGGAAGACCACGAATCACATTATGTAATTAATTAATGCAAATTTGACGCTGTATAGTCGCAAATCACCTTACAGAAACTAAGCTAATTAATAGCCCACATTGATCAGGGAGCGGTCGTAATGCAGCCTTAATTACGCACCATCGAAACAGAATTAATATTTACACAAGTCAAAGCCGATACCAGAATAATTGGCCGCGAACAATAGCGGCTTACCACACGCCTGTGGGGGTTTCCAGAACTCGTACCGTAATTCTAGCTTCCTGTGAGTTCTTTTACTTGGGCACTGGATTCATTGTCAACCAGTTTTGCGAGGCTACGATTTTTACTTCAAAATTTGAAAAAGACGTCCTGAGAGGTAGTAAATTTGGGGGGAGAACAATTTTAGAATTTTTGATGGTTTTTGTTAGAAATTAAAAAAAAAAGAATTTTGTACTTTCGTGAAAATAAGATGACTTTAGATGAATGATGAATTTGATGATGGATTGTTTGCTGCGAAATCGTTATGGAATCATTATATACCTTTTAATAATTATCCAGCTTTTCATGAAAGTACTTCAATGCCTAAAAAATTAATACAGAGTAAATAATCAAATTAAGCCATGGAAGAATTTCAGATGTAATGGCAGAGATATAAACTATTTAAAAACCTGTACTTCTATTATTAGCAAAGAAGGCAGTGTTTGTTTCATATTTGAATATACGGACATACCCTGAAGTGACATCAATTGATGCCATGAACCAACTAAGCCGGTCGCTATATAGTCCATTAATATTTTGGAGGGTAACGAAGTAATATATTGTGAATTGTTGAATAATATTTCCCATTACATGCATATGTAAAACTTTTACAACTCTTTTAAGTATAACTTACAATTCAACTCGTTTTAGTATAACGTATAATTCCATTACAATTTGTAATGAATTATTGGCTGGATCTTTTATTTTGTATTTAAGATACATATGGTACTTTCACAACTACATTTTCTTTATTGTATTGCTCGTGAGAAAGAGCTATCACAATATTATTTATATCTTATTATAACAAACCAGTTTATTATGGCTGTGAGTACTCGCACCTATGAAAGGGTCGTTTGTTATCTGAATGTCCTTTGAGGTGTTAATATATTGTTCGTTTGCTCAACAGAGGATAGAAGTGAGCATTGTCTTAGTATGTGGGTAGCATTCATAAAACTCGGTGTCGACAGCTCTTTCAGAAGAAGGAACACGTTCTGAAGCTTAGCTCTTTAGTGCAGCTGATTTCAGAAGAGAAAGAAGATTAATGGATTCTTCGTTCTAGCCTAAAAGAGCAGGAAAGTACCCAATACAAAACATTACATTAATTAAACAAATTGCGACAAATCTACAAATATTGTTCAAATTAGTGTTTTATGTAATGTGTCAGATCGGGGAACGTAAACGAAAAATAACTTACATATAAACTCTTGTAACTTAATCTAAATCTCTTACTTCAACCTACATATTATCTATACGTCAAAAGCGTTTTACGCAGTAATTTATGGTTATGTATTATTTATAACTAATAAAATCAAAAAAGATAGTGTCGCCTCTTATAAGCTGCGTTCACACGATACGTCTTTTCGACATAAAATTGCATGCGTGAAGTTGAAAGATTATGTGCAACTAGACGCATTTGCTCTATTACTGTTCACACCATTCCTCCTCGTCGTTCAGTGGATCTGACGACATGCTTAAGGATTTGTACTGCCTATACTCACAATCAGGTGAAAGATTTGTAGGAAGGAAAGCTTTGTAAGAAGGGTAATTCTAAAGAGTGCTGGATAATGAGGGAGAAATATTTTACTTCCGAATGGTAATGTTATATTATATTTTGGCTAAAAGCAACAAACGATTCTCTCCGAAATGCATAACCTCAGTCTCTAGCAGTCTTCAATAATCTACAAGTTGTACTACTCATTTCTACAAACTATTATAGTCAAGGCAGAACCATTTCTTTCACAAAACTTCAATTCACTCTCAAACGTAAATCTGGTGCTCAAAAATCTAATTGAGGCTTAAATAGGGACTAGAAATACTCGCTAATTGATTTGAAGGGTGCACACTATTTGCTTTGGAGAAAAGACGAGATCCCTGTTTCCTGTGAGAAGCCGTGTGCTGTTGCATGCATCCGAGAAAAGAATCATGCCCGAAACGCATGCGCTACGTGCGCTATTGCATTCGTTAGACACACGCGCAAAATTGAACGGAAAGACACATCGTTTGGATGAAACTTTATGTGGTGCCGTGCGAAGCGTTCTCGGAAACTGCGCAGCGCCGAAATGCCTTGGGACGTGGCAGGAGCGGGACGGGGAGAGAGTAGTACCTGTGAAGCGGGAGGGAGGGGGTAGTGGTCT
Organism: Acheta domesticus; assembly: GCA_031308135.1. Classification (NCBI taxonomy): domain Eukaryota; kingdom Metazoa; phylum Arthropoda; class Insecta; order Orthoptera; family Gryllidae; genus Acheta; species Acheta domesticus. Next base: position 47,423,278 of record JAHLJT010009436.1, read on the forward strand.
CCGCTTCGCTGGAATGTCATGCTTCGCGTGGTACAGCCACTCCCGGAATAAAGATGTCGCAGGCAAATGGCGGCGGATTACCCCCAAATCCGGCGGGAGATACGCGCTCGGGTGCACGGGATCAGTGCCTGCGCCGATATCAGGCGCGGAGGCGGGTGAGAGCTGAAGGAGGGAGGAGGGCGGGAGGGAGGAGAAGGAGGCGGAGGACCGTTGGGCTTGATGGCGGGGGCGGTCACAGCTGCGGCCGGCGGCGATGTCAAGGGAAGCGGTGGTGATGTTGGTGTGTATAGTGTTTGTGCGATGTGATGACGGTGAACGCGCCGGCTAACAAGGTGTAGCTTTGGGGAGGGTGGGGGGCGGCGAATGAGAGTGTGGTGGCGAGCGAGAGCATTCGGGCTGACAGCGTGTGTGAAGGTGGCATCAGCATCGAGGGAGCCCTACGAGGGGCGTGGTAGAGGAGGCGGGTGGGCGGGCGGGCGGGCGTTAGGGCCTGAGGGCGGGGTGGGGGCGGGGCGGGGCGGGAGCGTGCTCCGAAGGGCTAATCCGCTTATCCGGGCGGAGCAGCCGGCGGCGTCCCCGCCCCTCCACTCCCCTCCCCGCCCTCCCCCGCCTCCACTCCTTCCGAGTGCCCGTCCGCGCCGCGGAGCACGCCTTCGCCAGTCAGTCATTCCCAGGGATTCCCGGCATACCGAGCAGCGCTTTTTTTTCCTTTCCTTTCTCCCCGGCGAAAACCGGAATATGGATTTCTTGCGAATGAGCTGAGGCAGTGTTTGTGGGAATATTGGAGACGGCGCGCGGCGCGAGCTGTCTGCCCTCGGCTCCCCCCTCCCCGGCCGCCCTCGGGGGGTTGATCATTGGGAATCGGTATCGACGACTCTCTTGAAGAAGATTCCCTCCCGACGAAATGCGGGAACTGAATGTAAAGAGGGATGGTTCGTTTGTTTTCGCTGGGAAATGGCTTGTGCCTTGGGGCATGCTGGATGAAAAGGCTGGAATTATTGCAGAAGCTGTCGATTGACGGAGTGAAAAATCCTTCGTTAAAGAGAATCGAACGTTGGAGAGCTTTCGGGATTCGCGCGTCTTAAAGTTGAGTCCAGGCCAAAATTCTGGTGCCGCTGAAAACAAGAAATACTGAAAGCGAGATGATGTCGAATATCTTTCTATGTAGATTGAACTTCCTGAATAATAATGGGTCACGATTCTTTCTACAATAATAAATGGATTTTGTATATCTATCGATTTTTCAGACGTGTTGGTAAAAAATAATTTTCGCCTTTTTATTTTCACATTTTACTTTAATTTCTCTTAATGACATTACTTATTTTTAACCATAAATGACAAAACAATGTAGCACACATTTCACTCACCACATTATTCAGTAAGATAATTTGTGATGTTAGTTATATGAAGTCCGAATAAATCACATTGTCAAATAAGATGATGTTAATCATTGTTCAACTGACTTTCACCAGACTTAAATCTAGAATCGTATGATTACAGTGAGTTATTAAGACGTAGTTTTATTGGGTACCCCCTGTGATCATTTGCCTATGTTGTGTATGAGTTATTTTCTTAACCGTCCATTCCTTTCAGGACATACTGAAATTATTGTTAATCTTATAAAACAGGAATTCAGCGAAAACAAAACATGTTTTGGCGACACCAAATTCCAGGGCAACCACAAGTCAATTTCCTGGTCGACGTCTTCCTGCCATTTGGAAGGCACTTCGCGTGAAAGCAGGCGCTCCGCAGTGTCGCCCAGAAAATCCGCAGCGAGGCAAAGATAAAAGCGTGCTAAGGTGCTGGCGTAACCTCGAAACACGCTCAGATCCCCGCTCAACCTGTGGCCCTGGAATCGGATTTTCACACCGCCCATAAAGCTTTTGTGGCCCGGTGCGACGCCCTCCGCTACCTGTGCATCCCAGCGGGAGGACGCGGACGGGGATGGTGGGGGTGGGGGTGGGGGTAGAGACCTGTCCGAGGTTGCTGAGGAGGATACGCAGGGGTGGGCGGGCCACCGTGTGACAGCCGTACAAAGGTCCTTTCGAGAAATATTATGTTTCCCGGTTATCGCTGATGCTGCTCCACCTCGGTTCGCCGAAGCGGATGGATCGACACTGGACCTCGAACCATATAATTTCAGTCCCTCGAGGCTTCAGTCCGCAGCAAGTAGGCTCGTAACGTGCGTTATTTATGTCTTCTTTTCAAGTTGATTTGCATTGATGTGTCCTAGATTTTACTGTCCTGTCGGACTAAGAAATAGTGGAGATGTTTTGAATACTAGAATGCTTGAATACTGTTAAGGTCGAATAACCTTGCTTGCTCAGTTCAGGGATAATGTGAAGAAAAAAAATGATCGAAGGACGAGGGCTGTTGTTTGCCTCAAAACCTTAATAGAGACATCTCCTTCTAAGAACCGAAAATACGTATAACGTCCGGACAATCCTCTGATCATCCAAAATCATGACTATTGTAATTCTTTCGAAAGCTGAGCTGCCATACATGAGAGTGCGAGATCTTATGAACTCTTGTAGATAACGATATCCTTGTTGCACAATATGCTTTGAATAATTGTTAGGAAATCTCAAATTGAAGGCAGAAAAACTGCTTGTGATACTTTAATTCTTGTGAAAGATACCTTGTTTAATGCAAGAAGGGGCATGAATTTGCAAAGACAATATTATGAGGAATATCCAAGGTAAAAAAGATGAACCAAGAACATACTACAAATGTCCAAAATTAATTTTATTAGTTAAACTCAATAGAAAAAAACTAAATTCATTAAAAAGTTTAAAAAAATGTTAATTAAAATAAATGTCTTGCAAAATATACTAAAATTCTTCCTGCAAATTCTGCCTGCGAAGATGAATATTTTCTAATTATACAACATTAATTTTTTTTCTTTAAAGGTTAAAGAAAAATAGTCGATAAGTTGCAAACATTTGCTTGCATTGGGTGACGCTCTCCCTCCGAGCCGCAAAGCAGCACTCGCGCACCTGCCCTGCATTCCAGGTGGCCTGGCGCGGCCTGGTGACTGGGGTGCGCCTCATTGGCAGCGGCATTCGCCGGCCGGGGGCGGGCGGGGGCGCAGTGCGAATCCTGTGCCGGGGGGGCGGCCACGGGGAGAGAGGGGCGGGGGGCGGGGGGCGGGGCGGGTCGTGACCCCGCCGCCGTAATGAACGGGAGGGAGGAGCGGGGACGGGGGCGGGGCTGGGGCCTGGGCGTCCGGTCCTCGCGCACGGACGAGCAACTCCTCGCCCTCCCATTCCCCCACCCCGCCTCGCCCCTCCGCCCCTGCACGCATAAGGCCGTGTTCTAATCAAGGCACTGCCCGCCGCGCCCCACCCCAACCATCCCGCCTCTCTCGCCCTCTACGACCGACCCTGCTGTTCCTGCAACTCGCCGCGGGCGTACATTGCGAAGCGTTGACCAACTCCAGGGTGACAACGCAAATTAGCTCACAATACATCCGAAAAATCGTTACTCCAACTGTAGGATTTGCTTTTAGCTTGGGGCGTGACTATTATTTTTTATGTCAGATGTACTCGCCCCCAGGGGCTGGAGAGGGCAACACCCTCCCGGATTTATGTGGCTATTCACACGAGAAAGAAAGTAAACAAAATAACCAAAATGTGCATCACATTGGGTATATAATATGGTTCATGCTACAGTATATGTGATACAAATTTCTTCTGCATTTAACATTACATATAAAAAATACCAGATCTTTTTAACTGTAACAAAATTCCTTAAATTCTACTTCTGAAATCATTTAAAAATTATCAAATTACAGAAAGTTAGTTATATCTTTGGATTTCAACAACTTAAATGGAAACATTCACTGCTTCTGAGTTTCCTTGAAATTGACAGTAAGAAATAATTGTGTCAGCGTGCAATTTCTATTGTCTACGAATGTTCAAAGCAATATAGTAGTCCTAAACAAATTGTATATGCGACTTTCTGAAATTTTCCCTATTCTCCTCCTTCTCTGTCCATGTTCTTGTATGTCTGTCACAGCTTCACACCAATACCCACCCATTCATTACCTCTGCCCTCCCTCTTTCCTCGACTTCCCCACGCCTCTCTTCACACACTCCTTTACATTCCGCACCTACATTCGGCCGGAAATCGCCCAATTACGTCCCGCAGTCATGTTACACCTCACACTCGCTTCCCAAATAACCCTCTGCCACTTTTGGCTACCTGAAAAGGCATAGCCCCGAATGTATCCTGGCCCATGTTTGTGATGGGAATTAGTTAAATTTCCATTCTGAGTAACGCAAAAAATGGTCTCAGCACCAATCGGAGAGCAAACTATCAACAGATGAAAATGGGCAGAATCTTCGGAATTGTATATTAATTTAACCAAAATGTAGATGTATTAATTCTGCTTACTTTAAAGGAAAACAGTGGCACCACTTCCCCCCCCTTCGTCCTATCTCAAGAACTCACCACATTTCGTCGCCTCTCTTTGCACCAGCTCTCCCCACTCTTGCTCTCTCTGCTTCGCCCTCTCTCTAAAAATTAACACAAGTCTTCCGGCTTCACATAGTACCACTTCTCTTAACCCCCGTTCTCTCCGCATTGCCTTCTTCGTCTCGTCTTCTCTGCTTCAGCCTCCCTGCCTCCAAGCCTTCCCCGCCAAGCCGTCTCCTCAACCCCTCAGTCCCATCCAACCTCACCTTCCTCACCGCACCGTTTCCACCCCGCCCTTCCCGTCACTGCTTGCCCCTTTCTGTAACTCTTCTCCGCCCTTCTCCCCGCCTCTACCTTACCCTCCTCCCCATCGCGGTCCCCATTACCGCCTCCCCTTCCTACCTTTCTCATATGCCTTTCCCGCCTCTCGTCTGTCGTCATTCCTCAGCCAGCATACATTCCACACAATTCCACCCCCCCCCCACGCGTTCCTGACCAGCCGCCTTCGCCACGTCTTATTCGCCCCGCCTTTATCACCCCACCCCACCCCCTCTCGCCTTGCGTCACCTCAACCTACATCGCCTCGGCACCCACCTTCCCGCCCTCACCCCCGCCACGGCGTCTCTCTTGCACTCGCTCGAATTAACAGCGCGCCGACTCAAATCTGATTAAACGAGCCTCTTTAAATCCTCGCCCTCGCATGAAATAGTCCAGTGTGGCGAACTCCTCCGCGCCTCGATTTAATTTAAATTTGCATGCATGCATTGGGCTCGCCACTCCCCGCCCCGCCCCGCTCTGCCCCGCCCCCACCCACCCTACTCCACGCCGCTCTGCTCCGCCCCGCTAAGCCCGCGCGGTCCTTCCCCACCCCACCCCCTGCCCACTCCCACACCCCACCTCGCCCCCGACTCGCCTCGCCCCGACTCGCCTCACCCCGCCACGCCCCTCCCGCCCCGCACCACCCGCTCCACCCTCCCCGCCCCGTTCCCCGCCTCCGCCCGTCTCGCCCCGCTCCCCACCCTCCCACCGCTCCCCGTTCCCCCGCTCCCCCGCTCTCCCCGCTCCCCCGCTCCCCCCGCTCTCCCCGCTCCCCCCGCTCTGCCCACTCCGCCTGCTCTACATGCTCTCCCCGCCTGCCCCCCGCCCGCCCTGCCCCCTGCCCCTGCCTCTCCACTCTCTGCCCCGCCCGCCCCCCTTCCTGGCCCGCTCCGATGCCCGCCCGGCCCTGCCCCTGCCCCGCTGCCCCGCACGCCCGCCCTGCCCCGCCCTGCCCCGCCCTTCCCGCTTCACTCTGCCTCGCTTCACTCTGCCTCGCTCTACTCTGCCCCGCGCCACCACGCCCTGCGTTCCCCTCCTTGTCTCGTGCGAAAACGCTATCGCTTGCGTGTGCCCCGGACATCATCTTAGGAATTGGGCATTAGGAACTCGAACGCAGTGCTTACGGCCGTTCGCCGCTACCGCGTCAGCACGAGGTGGGAACTTTTCATGCAAAAAGGGGGGAATTCGGGATAGCATCGCCGAGACTAGTGTCCGGAATATGATAATGAATTGCTGCGGAGAAAGAGTGCCTATCATACAGAGCAGTAGCAGTTGCTGTGAAATTTTAGGTATACTCATTGAGACTTTCCGTTGCCAAGTCTTTCTGCTTAACATTTTTGTCTAAACTATTTACACATTTAGCTTTTAGCTTGTAATCGAAGCTGAACGTTGGGGAACTAGAGGTAATTTGCAATCTGACTAAAAAATAGTGATAAGTAGCCTATTTGCAACTACAAATTTTGCGCGAAATAGAGAATTTCAAGAAAATCACTAACAGTTCGTAAAGGAGGCAATGAAAGAAAATTGTCAGATATGTAAGACATATCAATATTTTATAAAATTTTGTAAGCATACATATAACATTTCATAAAACCTGTATCGTCTCCTATATTATTTCAGTAGTATACCTTCCCTTTGCGGCTCTCGCACGCAACCAATATTTATAAATGAGGTCTCTAAAGAATGAGAATTTCAAGGGAATGTCACGAATTTCAATTTGACTTTAAAAATATGAAAGATTTGTTTAAAAACGCTAGTTAAATATTCATGTAAAATGCAGACCCATAATTCACGTCAGGATTTTTCAATCTATATCGTTAAATAACTCCTAAACGAAGCGTTCTAAAAACTAAAATTGTGAGGCAAAAATCCTAAAAGAAACATTCCTCACACTGAAATCTACAGGATGAGATCTTCTTGACCATTCAATTACATTTTTGCTTGCTACCTCACCTGTCCAGAGCCTGTAGAATCTGCAACTGTATGTGAAATTACTAATTACTTGATATTCTATGCGATCGAATTACTCGGGTGTACATCTTTGCTCGATAACAAAGTTAAACAAGAATAGTTTGTATTGACAAGGGAGTATCATACTTTTATCAATTACAAGGTGACAAATAGAACAAGTGACAGAGGAAAAGAAGGTCTTGAAGGAAAATATTAATTACAGTACTAATATGGAAATGGAAAAATAAGGCAGAGGATGGGGTATTACAGGCGAGAGTTCTCGCATGGGTACGCTAGTACGACCTATTTGACGAAAATATTTGAAATTCCCCTTCTAAAATTCATCTCTGGATCCGCCCCTGGATAATACAAATTAAAATATATTATATCGAGTAATATCGATAAATAGATTAATAAAGATAAACGATCAGAAGTGACAATCAAGAAAATAACGAGTAAAATCGACATATCGAAAACTTTCTAATTTTATAAATACTTCGCTAGTGTGGAGTAGTACTGATTATACGCTATCGCTCTTACGTACAAGAGTCCACACCGCCTTGATTGAACTTATTCAAGTGAAGGCATAAATATTCGAAAGCAGCGTTATTGAAAACAAACAGCTGAACGTTACAGTTCTTCCTTTCGCGTGGCGGCCGGCGGCGGGTCCGTGTCGTGGCTCCCCTCCCCCTTCCCGCCCCATAAATAAGGCGGCAGCGCGTGTCGGGGCGTCGTCGAATCGTAATGAGGCGCGGCGGGCGATCGGACAAATATTTCACGGCGGCCGCCGCCGCGCACGCGATCGTCGCCCGACCGGACTGCCGGACAGACGGACGAACGCTCACGTTTGGAGAGGGATGGGAAAGGCTGACGGCCCCATTCACTGTCAAACGAAGTTTGCAAGCCTGGTTGGTTGTTTTGCTCTTAAGTGAGACTTGCAACTCCGATTTATTCCCGTTGTAAATGCGCTGCTTTCGCATTGCTACCATTGCTTATTCCATTCCCAAACGAGGCTTGCAAGCCCGATTTATTCCAGTGGTAAATATGGTGCTTCCGCATTGTTGCCATTGCTTGTTCCACTGTCAAGCGAGTCTTGCAAGTCCGATTTATTCCAGTTGTAAACATGCAGATTCCTCATTATTGCCATTGCTTGTTCACTCTCAAGCGAAGTTTGCAGGCGTGGTAGGGCCGGTTGTTCCGCTCTTAAGAGAGGCTTGCAAGCCCGATTTATTCCTGTTGTAAATATGGGTTCCGCATTGTTGCCATTGCTTGTTCCACAATTGATAGTGGAATAGTTTCTGAGAGAATGGAGTCACTTCAGCGAGGTTTGCATACCTGGTTTGTGTTGGTTTTCAATATGATATCGCCTCATTTTTCCCACAGGTTCTTCTGTCCGACCGGAGGTACGGACAGACGAACGCTTCGCGATTGGTGACGGACGGCAGGTTTAAAATTCCCATCCACTCTGAAGCGAAGTTTATAAGCCTGGTTGGTGCCAGTTGTTCCGCTCTTACGAGAGAGTTGCAAGTCCGATTTATTCTAGCTTTAAATATGCGGCTTCCGCATTGTTCCACAGTTGACAACAAAGCTTCTGCATTATTCCACATTTGAGAGTGGAATAGCTTCTCAGAGAATGAAGTCGCTTCAGCGAGGCTTGCAAACCTGGTTTCCATCAGTTTTTTGTATGCTGCCGCCTCAGTCTTCCTAAGATACCAATGCGGTGGCGACAGTTTTTCCACTGGCATAAATCAGGCTTAAAAGTCACCCTTGAGGGTGGATAGGGTTCTTAGTGACGAAAGCGAAACGTCAGGTTGGATCACGACTGTCATCATAGGAGAAAGTAATACGCACCTTTATAATAGATGCAGAAGTACATAAAAGTATTATTTTTGGATGGTAGCAGTATATTTTGCGGACAAACAAATTTCATTTTTACGATCGAATTCTGCTCGAAGCAAATGTTCTTTTTAGTGTTTTTTCAGAACAGGTGAGGCTACTTCGAATATGTGTCTGTGAGAACTTAGCTGTCTCTTAAGCGACTAGTGCACTCTGATGTGCACTTGTGTCGCTTGAATATTAGCTGAATTGCAGTGGCGTGCATTGAACTCCAGCAACCCCAGCACTACTGGGGTAAGCAAGAATGAAAATTGAATGAATATTGAAAATTAAAATTACGATGAACCTTATGTCACTTGATTATGGGGAACATATTTCTCTCTTCGCTGTAATGAGAGTAAATCAGAATGTTTCCTAGATATTTTATTAGTTATTATGAGGAAGGTAATTCTGACACAAGTGATCAGAACACTAGATTCCCCAAATTTTCGAATAGCCTACCATGCCCTTCGGAGAGTAAGTGTACAAGGCAGGACTGTGCGTGATGTGGTGGAAAGGAATAAAAACCTATCATCGAAACAGAACTAATGAAAAAAGTTTATCCTCTTTAGCCTATTGAATGATCACTGCTGGACATACGACACACATTAATTTTTCTAAAAATCTATTGAGAATTTTGCTAGTCTTAAAAGAAGAATGGAGTTTTGTTTCCATTGATGACCGCAACTTTTGCAGGAAGCAGATTTCATTTTCCGGTTCAGGAAGTTACTATTTACTTTTTCTTTATGAAATTACGTTTGTGTGAAAGTGATCAATTGCATATTGAATTGTTTATTTTCTAAAAACTTTTGTGTTTCACGGTTGTGTAAAGAAATTCTCCTATTGCGCGACTACTTTGTATGCAAAGGAAGGGGAAGCTGGTTGGCTGGTTGGTTGCTGACAGCTGGGTATACAATGTAATCACCGCCCGCCCCTGCTGAATTGTGACATGAATAAAATCAGACTGTTTAGAGTTCGTTGGTTTAGAGTTCGTTGGTTTAGAGTTCGTTGGTTTAGAGTTCGTTGGTTTAGAGTTCGTTGGTTTAGAGTTCGTTGGTTTAGAGTTCGTTGGTTTAGAGTTCGTTGGTTTAGAGTTCGTTGGTTTAGAGTTCGTTGGTTTAGAGTTCGTTGGTTTAGAGTCCGTTGGTTTAGAGTCCGTTGGTTTAGAGTCCGTTGGTTTAGAGTCCGTTGGTTTAGAGTCCGTTGGTTTAGAGTCCGTTGGTTTAGAGTCCGTTGGTTTAGAGTCCGTTGGTTTAGAGTCCGTTGGTTTAGAGTCCGTTGGTTAGAGTCCGTTGGTTTAGAGTCCGTTGGTTTAGAGTCCGTTGGTTTAGAGTCCGTTGGTTTAGAGTCCGTTGGTTTAGAGTCCGTTGGTTTAGAGTCCGTTGGTTTAGAGTCCGTTGGTTTAGAGTCCGTTGGTTTAGAGTCCGTTGGTTTAGAGTCCGTTGGTTTAGAGTCCGTTGGTTTAGAGTCCGTTGGTTTAGAGTCCGTTGGTTTAGAGTCCGTTGGTTTAGAGTCCGTTGGTTTAGAGTCCGTTGGTTTAGAGTCCGTTGGTTTAGAGTCCGTTGGTTTAGAGTCCGTTGGTTTAGAGTCCGTTGGTTTAGAGTCCGTTGGTTTAGAGTCCGTTGGTTTAGAGTCCGTTGGTTTAGAGTCCGTTGGTTTAGAGTCCGTTGGTTTAGAGTCCGTTGGTTTAGAGTCCGTTGGTTTAGAGTCCGTTGGTTTAGAGTCCGTTGGTTTAGAGTCCGTTGGTTTAGAGTCCGTTGGTTTAGAGTCCGTTGGTTTAGAGTCCGTTGGTTTAGAGTCCGTTGGTTTAGAGTCCGTTGGTTTAGAGTCCGTTGGTTTAGAGTCCGTTGGTTTAGAGTCCGTTGGTTTAGAGTCCGTTGGTTTAGAGTCCGTTGGTTTAGAGTCCGTTGGTTTAGAGTCCGTTGGTTTAGAGTCCGTTGGTTTAGAGTCCGTTGGTTTAGAGTCCGTTGGTTTAGAGTCCGTTGGTTTAGAGTCCGTTGGTTTAGAGTCCGTTGGTTTAGAGTCCGTTGGTTTAGAGTCCGTTGGTTTAGAGTCCGTTGGTTTAGAGTCCGTTGGTTTAGAGTCCGTTGGTTAGAGTCCGTTGGTTTAGAGTCCGTTGGTTTAGAGTCCGTTGGTTTAGAGTCTCGTCTGTTAGGAAGTCCGTTGGTTTAGAGTCCGTGGGTTTAGAGTCCGTTGGTTTAGGAGTCCGTTGGTTTAGGAGTCCGGTAGTGTGTTTAGAGTCCGTTGGGTTAGAGTTCCGTGGGTTAGAAGTCCGTTGGTTAGAGGTCCGTGGTTTAGAGGCCGTTGGTGTTAGAGTCCGTTGGTTTAGAGGTCCGTTGGTTTAGAGTCCGTTGGTCTTAGAGTCCGTTGGTTTAGAGTCCGTTGGGGTTAGAGGGTCCGTTGGTTTGGAGTCCGTGGTTTAGAGTCCGTTTGGTTTAGAGTCCCGTTGGTTTAGAGTCCGTTGGTTTAGAGTCCGTTTGGTTTGAGAGTCCGTTGGTTTAGAGTCCGTTGGTTTAGAGTCCGTTGGTTTAGGAGTCCGTTGGTTTAGAGTCCGTTGGTTTAGAGTCCGTTGGTTTAGAGTCCGTTGGTTTAGAGTCCGTTGGTTTAGAGTCCGTTGGTTTAGAGTCCGTTGGTTTAGAGTCCGTTGGTTTAGAGTCCGTTGGTTTAGAGTCCGTTGGTTTAGAGTCCGTTGGTTTAGAGGTTGTTTAGAGTCCGTTGGTTTAGAGTCCGTTGGTTTAGAGTCCGTTGTTTTAGAGTCCGTTGGTTTAGAGTCCGTTGGTTTAGAGTCCGTTGGTTTAGAGTCCGTTGGTTTAGAGTCCGTTGGTTTAGAGTCCGTTGGTTTAGAGTGTTGTTTAGAGTCCGTTGGTTTAGAGTCCGTTGGTTTAGAGTCCGTTGGTTGAGTCAGTTGTTTAGAGTCCGTTGGTTTAGAGTCCGTTGGTTTAGAGTCCGGTTTAGAGTCCGTTGGTTTAGAGTCCGTTGGTTAGAGTCCGTTGGTTTAGAGTCCGTTGTTTGAGTCCGTTGGTTTTGAGTCCGTGGTTTAGAGTCCGTTGGTTTAGAGTCCGTTGGTTTAGAGTCCGTTGGTTTAAGAGTCCGTTGGTTTAGAGTCCGTTGGTTTAGAGTCCGTTGGTTTAGAGTCCGTTGGTTTAGAGTCCGTTGGTTTAGAGTCCGTTGGTTTAGAGTCCGTTGGTTTAGAGTCCGTTGGTTTAGAGTCCGTTGGTTTAGAGTCCGTTGGTTTAGAGTCCGTTGGTTTAGAGTCCGTTGGTTTAGAGTCCGTTGGTTTAGAGTCCGTTGGTTTAGAGTCCGATTGCTTTGGTGGTGTAACGGTATTAATAGTGTACACAATTACTGGTATCTTCGATCGTGGAACGGCCAGCATTTCGGGCAGTCATATCCACATCCCCGGTTTCACATTCGATCGAAGCTGTGTATTTTCTAGGCAAAAAGTTTTACGTACGCTTTCCTTCAGAGGGAAAGTAAAGCCAACACTTCAATGTTGTAAATTTACTGCATGTAGGAGTAATAGATGTTGAAGCCCCTCAGCTAAATTATAATCCCCTGTTTCTTCGCCCGAGTTATACCTTCTTTCATTACTACATGGCGAAAGAGGCTTAGCCAAATTTGCATGAACCTCACCACAGGAAATAAGGCATTATTGAATTGAATTCAGGCTTGTAAAAGAATGGCCTACTAAAAAGGTGTTCTTCATAATTCGTCTGATACATGTAGTAAATCTTCCATTAAATGCTTTAATTAAACAGACTTAAAGAGTGAAGAATATTTAAACAAAATAATTTAACTTCTCCCACAATATCACATTTTGAAAAAGATTTTCGAAAACCTATACCTGTTTTTTTTTTACTCTTCCAGTCCCTCACACTTTTGTATCTCACAATTACTAATATCTTTCACGTTCATGTTATTATTCAGTGGCATTAATTACTTACAGATAATGCACACAGAAATATTCCTGTGATTTATATGGTAGTGCATTAGTAATCGTGTGGATAATAGAAGTACCTGATTGATCCTCAGTTTTTATATCTTCTTGGTGTTTAGAATGATGGGAATATATAAATATCACGTTTGCTTTTGTGATGTTCGTGTGTTGCGTGAGGAAGACTGTGTGCGTGCAAAACGTCAAAATGATACATTCACAAATATCTGTCTCTTGGCCCTCAAAGGATAAAGTCGTTGAATATTAATGTGTTATTCCTTTTAATTTTGAATTTTATAATCAGTGATTGTATACACAACTCTCTACCTCAGTCACGGAAAACCAGCATGATTGTTTAACTTACAAGCCCTTTGTGATCGTTCCCCCTAATTTGAACTCAAATTCTTCGTGTATTTCCGTCATTCGATTACTTAAGAGGAATATAACATAAATATGCCTTATTGAACTTCATAGAGTAGGAGGAAAATTACAGTAGATTCACAAACCAAAGTATCAACTTAAAGAAGTTTTCCAGATTCCCTCATAAGACGCAATACGTTCAATTGTTTCCTGTTCAATTGTAAGTCAGCAGTTTTGATCGCTAGATATCTAACAATTTTAAACTGCTCTTCTTCACACCACCGAGTACTGCAGTCGCGGTCAAAAATACATAAAATTTTCAGAAAAAATTGTATTGCATTTGCCGTTATTTGTTGGTGTTATCTAAATATTTAGCCTCCCTTAAATACTAAAATGTAAATTTTAAAATTATTTTTTCAGACATCTCGAACTGAAAAATATTAGAAGTCCTTTTTAATTTGTCAGTTTCTTGGAATAACCACGAAACGAATAAATTGTAAGGTAAATACGAAAATGATTTTTCTGAACTTTAATTTTTGAGGTGATGATGAATTTTAATTGCGCATTTTATAGATTTTTGAAATGGTTTCTGGGTTCAGTTTCCGTGGAAACCTCACCAATATTTCTTCAAAGGTTCATTATTTGCGAAGTCAACTTCAAAGACCTGAATACGAAACGCCAGGGGAAAATATTGCACACATAGAGAGGAGAATACACCGATAAGAAGTGCCGTCCTCATTATTTGTTCCGAGAACTACCTTTCTGCGTCCAAAAATCTGCTGTTGGGCGCTGCATTCGGAAATTGGGCGGAGGGGACGGTGCCGGGACGGGGCGTGGTCGGTCCGCCGTTCGCCCCGCTGAAGCAGCTTCAAACACATCCGATAGCATTCGTGGGCGTCTCTGTCACAGAAGTTCCAAATGAGGACGGGACCTCGTTTCCGAGCGCGGTGCCAGGGGCGGCCGGCGCGGGGCGGGGAGGAGTGGAGCGGGGAGGCGGTCGCAATTTCCGTCGTCCCCGTGTGGTGAGGCGGCGGGGGCAGCGGGGACGCGGTGCTGGACCTGTCTTTCCCCGACCCCCCTCGCCTTGTCCCACCCGGCCACGCCTCGCCTAGCGCCGCCCTGCCCGCGGGCAGGGAGGTTTCATTAGACCGCGTCCTGACTTACCGGGCGCACCTCCCCCTGCCCCCCCCGGTGTCAGGCAGGCGCCGCCACCGCGATACCCACCTTCGTTGTTCTCTGTCCATCTCTTCTCTTGTCGACGCCAAACCTTCGTCTTCCTCTCGTCCGTCCTCTAGCCACACTCATCACTGTCGTTTCCCCACTCCACACTCCAGTCGTTGACTCTCCTCTTTCCCTTGTATACCTGTGTCTGCAACCCCTCCCGTCGCAACTCCACCTCAACTTCCTCTGTCCTCTCCGTCCTCGTTCGCATCACTGTCCTTACCCAAACTCTCGTTTCAGTCTCGATCCCCTTCTACTCTTGCAATCAGACCACTCCTCTGTACAGTCCGCCCTTTTCACCTGCCTCACTATCATCCGTCTCGCGTTTCCTCCTCGATCCAGACCGTTCGTGATCTGCTTTCTCCTTCCTTCCCCTCGCCGTCTTCCTCTCACTTGTCCGACCTCATCACTACCCCCTGCCTCTCCTCACTGGCGTCTCCCTCCCCCCTCTCTCTCCTCTCTCTCTCTCTCTCAACGCGGTCCTTGCCTCCGCACTCATAAGTTGTCAGGACCATTCCCACCTCCGTTTCTGCTACAGCTTCTTTCACAGCTCCTTGCCCCGCCATGACACGCCACGAAACCCATGGACTACCTTCGCCGGCGCTGCTATTGTGTCCGACTCTTCCACTACTAGTGCTGCCCTCTGCTGCCGGCGATTCCATTCACCCCCAGCCACACCCCGCCCCTACCCCCCCACCTTCCACCCCGACCCATCCTCCCTTCCACCCGACCCACTCTCCTCTCCACCCAACCCACCCTCCCTCCGCCCCGATTCATCCACCCCTCCGCCCCGGCCTACCTTCCTCTCCACCCCCATCCACCCTCGCCACCACCCCGACCCACCCAACTAGCCACCGCTGTGCTCTAGTCCCCGCAACAGCTAACGTTACCCACACTTCAGCACCCGACACGCTTCCGATATTCGTAGAAAACTGGGACAACCCCAACTCTTCTTCCTGCATTTCAATTTTCTCTCGGCTGACATGGAAGAATGCCATGTGGATGTTTTATTCGAAAGAATATACAATGTATGAAACCCTTGTATGAACGTATTTTTGATGTGCTACCGGAATAGCTTGGTGATATTTGGTGCTTTGTGTTACATCTTTGAGCAAATATTGCAAAGGGAAGAACATATTTTTTAAAAATTTGCTGTCTGCATTTCTTCCTTTCTATTTTCTGGGCACGGTGAGTACTAAATACAATGGACATGAACCTGATGTATCCATGGCACAAACATGCGAGTGACTATCTTACTTATTAAATAAACGAAAAATCAAATTTGTCTACACAATTGTTCTTGAGTTTTAGGATGTAAATTGCGTAAAATATGTTGAAGTAAATGCAACATTAGTAAATTTAATTTGGCAATCTACTTCAAGCCCCATCTTTACTTCGCATTACTCAAAAAATTTGCAAATTATTCACAAGATGTGGTAAGCAATTTCTTTGCAGTAAAATGGAAATTAGTCTCAAGTTATATAAGAGTAAAAAGTTACTGAAGAAAAAGTAGGAAACATATTGTTAAATACAGCGCTACTAGAATAGAATTGTAGCCTTTGTTTTGCAATGGATATTACTTCACTGAATAATTATTTCCTACAAAAGTAGAGTATGTATAAGAAGTAATACGATTAATACATATTGCATGTCTATTGTATTATAAATTATTTTCTATATATTGCATTCAACCATTTCCATACGTACAAGAATTGTGAACAAGAAAGAACGTTCGCATTTCATGAAACCCAAATGCTATGAAGATTTTCCTTATCGTTGCATTGCGTAATAATCAATGAAGATCTCTAAAATAAAATTAATATGCATTCGCTTATCACAGACATCAAACTGAAACTAATTATTTATATTTATATCGGTTAACCTTCCACGAAGCCCTTACGTGTCTCAGGAATCAAGCAGCTTGTCGCTGCATTTCGAATTTCTACGCTTAGTGTTTTTTCAGATATATTATGAGGATGAAGTATCGGCCCTTCTCTCGATTCTAAGGATGAGAGCGGAAACACGGTGAGAAAGGAAAGATCGCGCAGTCGGAAGGTAATTCCTTATACTCTAGAAAAGAGTCGCGCAATCCTTTGAGTGAGTGAATGTTAGAATAAACCCTATATCGACCAGTAGAATCGAAGAAGGGACCTGTGATGTAGTGTTGATGCATTTTGAATGTGGGACGGTCAAAGCAGATTTGCCGTAGGGTTTCTTGGACGGGAGTGTCCTCCCGTTTCTCCTGAATTTCATTTCGCCATCACTCCATTATCATTACTTTCAAATTAGCATCATCACCACCTATGACTTATCCATCAAGCCATACATCTTAGGTCGAAAAAGCTTCCCCATAAAAAGCATGAAAAACTCCAAATCAAAATTAAGATACACGTATAATCAAAGAAAACAAAAGCTGAAGAAATTATATAGCTAGTTTTTCTTCATGACAAAATTATTTTCTTCAAGTCATTTTCTCGTTCCTAAAAATATTTTTTCTTCAGTAATATTTCTTGCAAGAAACAAATAACACATTGTAAGGTCTTCTTTGACTTCCACTAAAAAGTGCAACTACCACAGTGGTGTTGTCTATCTACCTGCTCTGGTGCACTTCCTTTTCAGGGCCATCCGCCTATGCTCTCTCCGGGGTTCGAGTGTTGACTTAAGCAGCCCCAGACGTTTTATCCCTATTTAATCACCGACCGACAGGCAGACAGGCCACTAGACAAACCGACATGCAAACCGACATGCAAACCGACCGACAAACCGACCGACAAACCGACCGACAAACCGACCGACAAACCGACCGACAAACCGACCGACAAACCGACCGACAAACCGACCGACAAACCGACCGACAAACCGACCGACAAACCGACCGACAAACCGACCGACAAACCGACCGACAAACCGACCGACAAACCGACCGACCGACCAACCAACCGACCACCGATCGGCGGCGTTGCGAGTTCCCGCACGCGAGGTCATTGTTGTCCTTTCCTGGAGATCAACTGGCAGTTGCGGCGCGCTCCGCGTGTTTTGTCGGGCTGCCATTGTGCGCGCGCGTGTTGTTCTTTCCGCCCCGCGTTGTTTGCCTTGCTGCCGCAGTTAACGTGGCGGCGCGGAGCGCGGGGCGGCGGCGCGGCGCGTCGGGCTGAAATCTTGACTTGCCGCTCGCAGACTTAATTTGACCATGTTGACGTGAGGGAATGTACTCTTTTCGCGGACTAATGTTCCACGTTCGTGTTTCTAAATACGCTTTAATAGAGTCAAATATTCCTGTTTGATTTATGGATATTGAGGGGGGAACTGTTCGTGGAGAGTACGTTTGCAAATGTGTTGTACGAGTCGTTGTTTAATACTTCAAATGGATAAGTATGAAGGTAAGCGAACTATTGTTACGTATGTTTTCTTCGTGTTTTGTTGTTTAACTTGTGGAAGCATTTTCCATTTCGGCGTGTAATGAGATAATTTGAATGCAATCGCCTAGTTTTGACACTCTTCTTTTATTGCAATTTATGTAAATCCCGTTATATTATGAAATCTTAAAATAGTCATCCTCCTTGAACTACAGTACAAGTGATAAAAAGTTCGCTATAATTGTATTGAATGAAAATTTAGATAGAAAAACCCCTAGAGATTTGTCCAACGATTTGAAATCTTTATTGCAACACTAATGATCGAGTGGTCACGCAGGGTTAGTAGTAAATCATCAACAGTGTAATTAGTATTCTGAAAATCAAGCTGGCCACAATTTTAAGGCTCTTGGGAATTTTGTAATGTGCGAAGTTTGCGAAAGCTCACAAGCAGAGAGCTCTGATAGGAGTCAAAAAATTCGTGAACTTTTCGTAGGAAATATTTTTATAAAATAATAAGTCCCAAGTTATGCCAAAATAGTTAAATATGGAGGATACTTATAAAAATAAATTAATTGGTAAATTTTTGTGCCTCGGAAGAAGTCTTCTACAAAGGTCTTGTTTTTTACAAAAGAAAATTTTTTGTGATAGAGAAATCCATCTTTACTACATTTTGATGTATCTCTATTATATATTATTACCTTCAATTATAATGATCTAAATGGGGAAAATGAATCCACACAACTTGTAAATTTTATCGTAAATGTATGTCTTAGTTTTAATGCAATGATTTTCGTCAATCATCTAAAAATTTTTTCAGCTGTTTTAGAATGCCCAACAATTTTTCTCTAGAATTCCTGAACAATAAGCTGTGCTTCATTCAGTGCATGCTCAACCAATTAGCTTATTTGCGAAACCAGCGAATTCATGTTCGCAAGTGCCCTCCGATTGTCAGCATTGCGTAGCAAGGGCCACCATAGAGCAACCAGGAATATCGAGGAAGGCGTGAGTGGACAAAGTTGCCATTTAAAAACCAACTTCCTTAAAAACTTCTTAACTCTCTTCATCCTCACATTTTGATCAAACATGCTAACAAAACGCTTCCTTTCAGAATTCTTTATCAACGAACAGCGGTGAGATCCACCCGTCATAACCGAGTAGAGGCTCAAGCAATTAGTTGATGTTACGTCCTCCCCACGACACGTTCGCAGCCGCCCTTCCGACCACAAGCCGCCCTCTGGCAAAGGCCTCTAAACACGTCCGGAGCGCATCGGAGCAGCGGGCATTTGGACATCGGCTCCAACGGACAGCGCGGGCGCTCGGGGGAAGTTCGCCGCCGCCGCCGCCGCCGCCGCCGCCGCCGCCGCCGCCGCCGCCGCCGCCGCCGCCGCCGCCGCCGCCGCCGCCGCCGCCGCCGCCGCCGCCGCCGCCGCCGCAGCGCCGCACCACCCGGATCCGATTATGCAAATAACTATCGCCGCCCTGCGCCGCACCGCACCGCACCGCGCCGCGTCGGATTACAGCGGTGGCGAATGCCCGCCTGCCGGCGCGGCGCCCGTGCGGCGCTCAAACGGCCGCGAACGGCGCCGCGGGATAACGACGCGGCGGATGTCGGCGCGGGGGACGGGGCGGGGAGGGGAGGAGCGGGGAAGGGGCGGCGGAGGTTGTGGGCGGGCGCGTAAACGGTGCGATACGCTTTTGGCGGTTGTAAAGGGGGAGGGGATGAAACGGGGTGGGATCGAGGAGCAGGTGAGACGGTTAATGAGGGGACGGGGCGGAGATGAGGGGTAGACGGGGAAGGCCGGCGGGGCATTGACGGGATGGGTCGGGACCCAGGTGATGCAGAATAGACTGGTGGGCACGGATGGGTTTGAGGGGATGGATGGATAGGGTGTTGGGAGTGGATTGCGGGTTAGAGTTGCGGGGGTGGACAAGGTGAAGGAAACGAAGTTTGTGCCAGGGTAGGAGGCGTGAATGAATAGTGGTGGGGATGGAGGCGTGGCAGGGCGGGGACGGGGAAGAAGACTGTGCGTGTAAGAGAAGGGGGTGGGGCTTGATGGGAGCGAGGCAGTGGGGCGATGGGGACATCAAGGGGGGGGAGGGGCGGGACGTGACTGGGCGAAGCGAGTCTGTGGCAGGTCAGGATGGGGAGACTGCGAAGGATAGGGGTTTGTCCCTTAAACGCTGCGATACGCTTAGGGGTTAACTCGGAATGAATTGACTCGGAACTCGGGCAATTGTCCCGTTGTTTGGTGAGGCAACGAAAAAACTGGCCTTGTATTGCTGTAGCTGCTATTAGCCCTATACGCGCTGTAACTATCGGGGTTCACGTTTCTTTTGTTTTTTGGGTAAATAGAGCTAATGTGGTTTGGTCGATTACAGAGTACAAAGTGTAATACCTCGAATTTCGTTTTCTTCTAAATACAAGGTTTTCATTACTTTTCGGTGGTGTGTCGGGACATGTTACATTCTGTCGTTCTAGAATGGTATTGCGTGTAATTTTGATTAGAAAACCAATGCAAGAACGTTGAAGATACTAACACAACCCATTTTTTTAAAGAAAGTGACTAAGTCGAATTTAGCCCTTAAAATTCTCATATGAACAAAGTTATGAGAAAGATTATAAAAAGAGCACTTACTGCATGAAGTGTTGCTGTTATGGATTCGAATTTATCAAAATGTAGAAAAATCTCACATTATTCACCAATTTTCTTCCAGAAGCATAAACTTGATGTTACAGACCCTTTCCCGCTTGCACAGTCTACCGGCTGAAGCATGTGCGCCGCGAGCAAGTGCTAAGTCTCGAAACGTCCCGGTGGCGCGTTTATTCCCACGTCATCCGCCAGAGTGACCCTTTTGCAGCGAGCGCGAGCGCGAGTGCGCGGAGCATGAAGCGGCGCCTGCCGGAGGAGGAGGCCCCGCCGAGGGAGTTGGGGCCGGGGGGGGGGGCAAAGCGGTGGCGGCGCCGGACGACCCCGGGCGTCCGTCGACGGGCATCGCGACTCACCACAAAAAGCGGCGCGAGGCGGCGCACGTTGGGGCAAGATCTCAAAAAGCTGGACGAAATATAATAATAATAATAATAATAATAATAATAATAATAATAAAATAATAAAATAATGATAATAAAATAATAACATAATAATAATATAATAATAATATTAAAATAATAATAAAATAATAAAATAATAATATAATAATAATATAATAATAATAATATAGTAATAATAATTTTATTCCCATCTTGTTTTACAGAGATAATTTACATTGCATTTACTAGGAATTACTAACCATCGATAACCAGTTGTGATGGTTAGCAATACTGAGTTTATAATTTAATGACTTAATTTTCACATTTACACATTATAATTTAATTACTTAATTTAATAATGTCTTAATTTACACAGTCAACAGTTAGTTTACACAGTTTTAATGCAGTATTTCAGATAATTTGTTTATATCATTGTCATCATGTTTTAAAATCCACATCTTTATCCTGCTTTTGAAAATATTCAAGGATTTAGTGTTTTCATTGTCATCGGTAATTGATTATAAATGTGAAGCCCAATGAAGACCAATATGAAAACGTTATCCAAATTTAATGAAACTTTACAATGGGTTTTTGGCAGGGCTTGATTCCTGGCTGAACGCGACGGAACGGCGTTCCGGTACCTCGGGAAACGAAGTAGGAAAAAAAAAGAAACAAAAATGAGAGAGCAAGCAACGATTTTTAGTTCGACTAACTTTCGTCAACTTGGAATTAAATAATTTTTCATTTAACAGAATAATTTCTACGAATGTAATAAAAATATTAGTAAAAAACGTTAAAGTTAGTTAAACAACTTTCTATTCATTCTTATTGCTATTATTGTTAAGTGTGATTTATAATATTAAATTATATAACAAAATTATAACTATTTTATTAAATTAATAATTAATTTGGGGATATTCTGGGACCTAAAATTGTATAAATCAAGCACTGGTTTTGGGGCACGCCTTACGATTCCAATGTCAAAATTGCAACGAAAAAAATAACTAAATATTAAAAAACCTCTAAAAATGTTTTAATTTTCATACAACCTTGTAGACAGGGGTTTATGTGTTCTCTGATTTCGATTCCAATGTTAACATTACAAAAAACAAAATTACGGATCCAATATGACAGATTAAAAATTGAAAAAGTCTAAAAATGTTTCTGCAGGATAGCAGCTATTAGCAAATTTTTTAAAATTTCAATTGCAGAATAGTAGAGAATGAAGTTTTCACAAATTTCGTAGTGAAAGTTTGTGGAACTTATAAGTGTTTTCGACTTTAAAAAAAACAACAAATTAATTGTATCATTCTGTCTAAACATTAATTATTTATTAAGTAATTTTAACATGTTTTTAAGTATTTGTAATACATGTAAACATTACATTCACCGTCACGATCGTCCATTTTGAATGATGAAAATTGCTCAAAACCGAAAACAGCTGCTGACCAAATGGCCACGTTTCCAATGATGCAGAACGTCACTGTGACGCCTCGGACCTTTTCTAACCGTGTAATTAAGACACTCTTAGATCTAGCCTATCCAAATGATTACTTAAAATTACCTAAATAAATACTTTTTTTTTTTCGACTTTTGTGCAGCTTTCTGAGATCTCGCTTCAACGTGCGGTGCGGAGTAATTGTGCGCGCCGTAATGAACGCGCGATGGCGGGGGCTAATGAGGTCGCGTTTAGCGCGGGAGTCGGCGCGTGGGGCGGAGCGGGGAGTGTCGGCAGAGTTGCCCAGCGAAAGGGGCGGGACGAGGCGGGACGGGGTGGTTTGTACTAGGTAGGAATGGTGTTGGGCGGGCCGAGGTGGATTGATTAATTGATGTTTTCGGGCGCGTCAACTGCTCAGGGTCATTGTTTCCGTATATGTAGTGCATGTGTTTTATCGCTGGAGTGGCTGTGATCTTCCTCCGCTGGATGGCGAGACGCGGGACCGACCTACACGTCGGTTTGCGGGGTTTTCCCGAACCATGTGTCTCCTACGTACGGGGCATCGCCTCAGCCGCGACAAGTTCTAAGCGCCCGACTCGTCTCCCGGCGTGTGTGGTAGTGTAGTGCATGTAAGTGTAAATACGAGTGTTAATTAAACGTGAGGAGAGGACAAGGGAGAAGAAGGAATGATCGTGCTCGGTCCATAGTCCGACTGTTACGGTACTGCTCCGGCATTCGCCTGGTGTTGATTGGATAAATGTGGGAAAACGCTCGGCCGCTAGAATTCCCTAGACAGCGGCTGAATTCGACCTAGCTGTCTAGTTAGTGAAGAAAATCATGCACCGTCGGCACTCAAAACCTACGACCTCCCGGTCAGAGGCAATGCAGTATCATCAATCGATGCCCTGAGCCATCTAAGCAGGTAAATGATGTGCTCTCTCAGTATGAATCAGTGAAAAACTACTGATTGACAGTGACTATTCATTGATGGTGTCAGTTATAACCCTACCATTGACAATCAGTGAATTGAGCTGAACAAATCCGTGAAAATCGGGTCCACTTTTTGAATCAGTGAAACTTCACTGTTTGAATCAGTGAAATCTGTGACACTAATTGCACGTGACGACTGAACGATCAGTGAGCGATGGTGGCGCGGCACTTTTAACACTGACGACCTGTGAAATGCTGGCGGCCATTATGGAAAAGTTCGCATGTTCGCTGATTGTCAGCGAAACAACCCATTTCGACTGAATGTATCATTGACTTCGGCTCTCACTGATTGAATCAGTGACAATTTCACTGATTCCGATTCAGAGAGTGGAGATGGACAGGGTTGTCTGTGGCAGGTCGGAGTGGTGTGGGGCGAGGCGACTCAGGGCAGCGCGGGGCAACGAGGGGCGGCGCCGCATTTCATTTCCAGGCGACAAGTGGCTGGTACACACCCACGTGCTCTCCAAATGCCCCGCCGCGCCGCTCCTTTGTGGGAGACGTGTTTTCCGGCCGCCTTCCTCTTCCAGGGACAAAGGATTCATCCATGAAATTAGAGAACAAACGAGCTTCATGATGCATCTTTGTATGTTACGGTGAAATTTTGTCACCGAAAATGAATAATGTAGTTCCCCCCCTTTTTTTCTTACTGGATCTTAAATGTTCTCTATTCCGCGGTTTAATTCAGCCTAATTTCCTCACCAAATGAATTCTTATGCATTTCATTAATATACATTTTGGTATAATATTCTAGATGAAAATATGAAATATATTTTGAAGTTGTTTCTTTTGTTTCGGGTCCACGTTTCCCTTCATCCCTATCTCGCGCCTTTCATTGTCACACTAAGCTGCCAAATGTGCGATCATAATATCGTACTTTACTTGTTTAGAATTTGACAACAACTATTTCTTTAAATTCTCATTATTTCATAATTACGAACGTTTTGGTTTGATATGTAACTATCATTGTTCAGTTAGTGAATACAATTATCGGGAACGTCGTAACAAAAATCAATAGAATTGCGATAATGAATATTTTATGACGTAAAAATAACAAGTATACAAATACTGTAGAGAGAAGTTACATGTTTGTTTATTTTAAACGGAATTAAAAAATGGCGTCGTTGTAAAATCACTACAGATTTCTTTGGTAAATAAAACAGTATCTTGTTAAGAAAAAGAACATGGAAACGGCATTTAGGGATTAATTATCCACTGTTCTAAGTTCGCCGATATTTCCTGTCTTGTAAATCACCTATCTCGTACACGCGTGATAGCGAAACGCGACGTCTGGTTCGCAAGTCGTGCACGGGCGAGGCACTGCTATTACCCTAAGTGTCTACGCGCTGTGATCTGATCCCCGTGCAGTGCAGCCGCAATCCGAGAGCTCGGCGTCATTGGCTCGCTGCGGCAGCGCCGGCGGGGCGGGTGCCGCGCGGAGCGACGCATTAAGGGATGAGCTATTGGCAGTGTCTTCATTAGCGGGGCGTCTAACCACAGCTCGGCAGCGACGGAGTGTGGTTTCGGTGGAAGCTGCAATGCAGGGGGTTGCGTTGGTTGCCAGTGCCGGTGCAAGGCAATTTGGGCCCGGGGCAATGCTGAAATGTAGCCCCCTCCCCCCCCCAAAAAAAATAAAAATGTGAAAGTTGTATCAAGAAACTATACGAGCTATGTTATTTCAACAAATAACAAAAATTACGACTTAACGAAATAATTTAAACTGGACAAAATTGGGAATATATTTTAAATAATAGTTTTAAGTAAAAATATTTAGAAATCAAATAATGCAATTTCCAAAGTCACCTTAAAATGCTAAAAACGTGTATTGTGTTTAAGTTAGTGTTTAATAAAATCACTTCTTGTTAAATAATGATATAATAAACATGAATTTCAGTAGAACCCAATTTAATGTTTGCATCATTTGATTAGTACATTTTTTTAAATTTCATAGATACGTACATGTACTAAATGTAACTCTAATTTTCTAAAACATACATTTATTGTAATGAGTTCTACCTTATCAGTTATGTATGTCTATAATTAACTATTTAAAGTAAAATGTAATTCAAAATGTTATGAAATATCAAACAACTCTCCTGCGGCTTATAAAATTACAATAACGATTTTCTCGAGTTCTAATTTCTTTTTCAATTTTTTTACTATTATTTCCCCAACAGCCCCTTGACTGCGGGGCCCCGGGCGATCACCCGGTCTGCCCATGCTTAGCGCCGGCACTGGTGGTTGCAACGCGGAGGCGACTGCAGTGGTGTGAGGAGACCTCTCTAGAGATTTGCAGGGCTGTTCGATGTTGCCGAGCAGGCCGATGGGCATCTCGCTACTTCGTATCTATCAAGTGGTCTGCGGAAAAGAATTCGCATTCAGGACGTAATGACAGAAATGTCAATGGGCGTCGGTGACATGTGGATACTTCTTGTGGAGCTATTTTTTTCTATGGTGAGACGCATTCCTATTTGCGATCAAGTGTCATAGGAAAGAGATGACACGAAGTCTGTGAGCTCACTTTAATTAAAGATTCGTTTGTGATGAACGTAAGATAAATCATCAAATGAATTATATTGATGATTGCTGAAATGATCAAATGTAAGATCGCCTGAAGAGAACAAAAGAGATAAATCGGGAATACAGGTCTTTAAAAGCAGATAGACAGGAAGATTCTCCAAGATTCGTAAAGACACAAAAAGTTATCCCAGAATATTTCGATCCTCTCAGAAAAAAATGTGACTGAAAGCCTATTAGTGATATTGAGAGCTTCTTCTCAATGTAGAAAATACTTCAGACAGTGTGAGATCACATAGTCCACAGGTGATGTTTCAAAATACAAAGTTCGCGGACTGAAAGGAAAAAAAATCTAAAAATTAATCTAGCTAATTTTACTATGACTTTCAAAGACGTGGAAAAAGATTCGTTATCTTAAAAATATATATACGTGCTTTAATTTTAAGACAAAGTATTTAGTTAAAATATCAACTGTAATTGCCCAAGTTTTACTACAGTGGCGGTTGCTAGGTACCTTGGTATACATACAGAGCGATCTGAAGTGGAAATTTCAAGTTGAGCATGTACTGAATAATGTAAAAATTAAGTGTCGAGAAATTAAGTGTTCATAAAAAAATAAAAATTAAGTGTCGAGCAGCTAATTGTAATATACTATGCATTATTCTGGTCTTTAGTGACTTATGGCATAATTGCATGGGGTGGAGCCTATGATAGGACTATGAGACCACTCTTTGAAATTCAGAAAAGGGCTATTAAAATTATATATAAGAGAAGCTTGTTTGACTTATCAGACATTATATTCAAGGAAAAAAATATAATTAATGTTAAAAAATTATATTTAGAAAAAGCTTTACTTCATAACTTTAAGTTCTTACATGATGAGTACAGCAACAAAGAGTATAGCAACAAAGAGTACTCAACAAAGAGTACTCAACAAAGAGTACTCAACAAAGAGTACTCAACAAAGAGTAATATAAACGTCATTCCAAATACAATTCATTAGCAAGTTAATAGAAGTCATAACTAACTAAGCCATAATGTATTCATTTCATTGAATCTGAGCTAAAGAGCTGTGATATGACCAAAGGACAGTATAGATAGCGTCTCAGAAGTTGGATTATCCTAATAGATGAAGAAATTGTAAGGTCATATTATCAACCTCTGCAGTGACCGAGCATGGCGTAGCTTAGTTTAATTCATTTAAACGCATAAAATAATATTCATAACAAATATTTTCTTTATTTTCTTTTCATATATATATTTTTTTCTTTCTTTTCTTTTCATAATAATAAACAATAATTTTTAGGCTACCAATCTATGTTAAGTCACTGCAGGTTCGTGTACAGGACTTTGTCCTCTGCGAAATAATGTTATTTTACATTATTTATATTTGTACAACCTGTAATAATAAATAAATAATAAATGAATTAAATGGAAAATTTTGCTTCACTGCCTAGAAGCAATAACAAAGTTATAAGTAATACATCAAATAATTGGCAAATAATAAATGTTAAATGTTTGATTATTTGATCGATTTTCAGTTAAATATTATAAACAATATTGAATATAATTTTTAACTATTGGGAAATTAGTTATTCCCAGTACACAATCCTTTCTTTCTCTGCAACTCATTTTTTGAACAATAATGATAGTGTTCCCTTTTTAAACTGAAAAAAGTTGGAGTGATTTCTACGTGCCGTTATGAACCACTGTAGCGCACATATGCTGCCAGGTCACCGTTCATAGTGTGTTAGAAGGCATCATTGAATAATATATATCGGTAAATTTTCTACAAAGCGAAAGATCAAGGTTCCAAAAAAACATTCCCAATCTGATTAAAAATCGATCGAAACGCGTTTTTTATGTTAATCATGACGCGAACACAAAGAAAGTGCCAATGTGACATGAGAGAAGGAGAAAACATGAGTGTCAGAAGATGACGAGGACGCGCGTGGATTTAGATTTTAGATTTATTATTTATTCTGAAATTAAATTTGAAACTTGGTAACAGAATACCTTAATTTTACATTCATTAGGTTTACGTTGACCTAGAATACAAGTTCGTTAAAGGAGTGTTTAATTTTACCGCGCAAAACTTGGCAGCACTCCATCTCACCTCTATACATTATACACGGTAATGTAACGTAAATGTCTCTTGAACATACCTTTCAATTCAATTTAATGATGTCTTATCTTCCGTCGCGAGGCTCAGACCAAGAGGCCCGCTCTTCCGCCTGACCACGCAAATTTCGCTACTCTTCTTTCGAGAAGGGAGATATCACTCGAGCGATGAAATGAGGGTTTGAATTTTGCTCAGTCTTCATTTAGGCTTCGGGATCTTTTACATGCGGTAAATGTACAACATAGAACAACCGGCTTTACTTCCTCTCCGAAGGAAGACGTTAAGAAACCATGATCGGGTTTGAACCCATGAACTTCAATTTTATCAGTCCGATATGCTAACCGTTACACCACCAAATCCGCTTTCACTCCTCTTGACAACACTTCAGCGGTGCCGCAGAACAGAGAGCAGTAGGTGAGGAGGAGGGGACCATCAAGAAGGAGAGGGAGGGGCGTAGGCGTCTGCGAGCAATCACAGCGGCAGCGCGCGGCAGGTTAATTATGGAGAGCTGTGCGCGACGGGGCGGAGCGGGGCCTTGCCAGCGCTGCACTATTGCTTATTGACTTCGCTGGCGCGATTCTCCCTCCCCCTGCACACACACACACACACAGGCACACACACCACACACACACACCACACACACCATACACACACACCACACACACACACACCACACACACACACCATACACACCCACCACCCACCCACACACACCACACATACACACCACACATATACACACCACACACACACCACACACACACACACATATACACACCACACACACCACACACACACCACACACACACACCACACATATACACACCACACACACCACACACACACCATACATACACACCACACATGTACACACCACACACACCACACACACACCATACATACACACCACACATATACACACCACACACACCATACATACACACCACACATATACACACCACACACACACCATACATACACACACACATATACACACCACACACACCACACACACACCATACACACACACCACACACCCACACACACACCACACATACACACCACACATATACACACCACACACACACCATACACACACCATACACACACACACCATACACACACCCATACACACACCATACACACACACCATACACACACACCATACACAGACACCACACACACACCATACACCACACACACCACACACACATACACCACCTGCACCACCGTCGCCTTCCTGCTCTGCCGCTTCCAGCGCTGTCACGCCACCCCGTGTGCACCCCGGTTCCTCGTCCCACCCACCACGTCCCCTCTTGGCCCCGTTCCTACCGGTCCGCTTCCTAGCTAGGTCGAATTCGGTCGCTGTCTGGGAGAGAATTATAGCGGCCGGCTGCTTTGCTCAGTAGTTTTCCATGGTTTCTCCGATCAACACCAGGCGAATGCCGGGGCAGTAACCTAACAAACGGGCCACGGACCGCGCGCGATCCTTCCTTCCTCTTCCTTGTCCTATCCTCTCCTCTTACACACACACTTACACTAACATGCACTACTCTACCACACATGCCGGGAGACCGGTCGGGAGCTTACAGCTTGTCCCGGCTGGGGCGGTGCCCCGCTGATGGGAGACACCTGGTTGGGGGGAAAACCACCGCTAGTCGACGGTAGGTCGGCGCCAGATCTCACCATCCAGCGGGGAGAAGATCATAGCCACCTCCCGAGACAAAAACACGCACTACACTTACGGGACTAATGACCTGATTAGTTGACGCGCCCGGAAACACGAATCATCAGTCGGCCGATCAACATCACGCGAATGCTGGAGCAGTACCCTAACAAACGGGCCATCGTGCATGATTTTTTCTTCCCATTCCCTGTCTTATCCTACCCTTCAGTTACAGTCACACTACATGTACTAGACTACCGCACATGCCGGGAGACCAGTTGGGAGCTTAGAGCATCTCCCGATTGAGGCGGTGGCCCGCTGGTGGGGGGTACATGGTTGAGGGAAACCCCGCTAGCCGACGAGTGGACCTCCAGAATCTCGCCATCCTGCGGAGGAAGATCAGCCCCACCTCCCGAGGAAAAATCATGCACTACATGTACGGAATAATGACCTTAGCAGTTGTCGCGCCCGGAATCACTTGTCAATCAATCAGTCTTTCCAGTCTACCTCATCCACTCCCCTCTTCGTTCGCCTGCCTCCTCGTCGCCGGTGTGCACCGCTTCTGTCCGTCTTTCTCTTCGCCTCCGCCCGCTTCCCCACCCTCCGATCGACCCTGAGCCCGCCCACTTCCCTGCCTGCTGTTCTGTTCTCTCCTTCACTTCGTACAGCCTCTCACACGGCTCTCTCATCCACCTCCTCTTCCGCCCCTTCTCCAATCTATCATCCTACCCTCGTCCGCCCATCAGTCTGTCCTTATCCACCCTCCATCCACCCGCTATTCCACCCCATCATTCATCCCGCTCCCTTTTCTTTCTTGTGTTCTCGCTTCGCCTTCCCTTTCTCCTCTAACACTTCCCTCCTCTGCCTCAACTCCTGTTTCCATCTTCGCTCCAACACCCAACTCCGCTCGCCTCCCTTTCTGCTCTCTCTGACCCTCATACCATACCTTTTGACCGTCCCTCCTCCCAGTTCCAAACATCATCTCCTGCTCTCCCTTAACCTTTCCCCTTCTGTTCTCTCCCTCTCCGTCCGGTACCACCCTTCCCGCCATGTCCCACCGATCAGTCGGCGGAGCCCCGCTCGCGCGGTCTACCTTCAAAGCAGCCAATTACTTGGTGCCCGGCATCAAATTGCACTGAGCTGCACTCCGACTTTGTCGCTGCCAACAAAGATCTCAATTGCCTTGTTCCCTTTAGTATACACCTGCCTTTAACCCACCTTTCGGTATATCCGTCGGGACAAATTATCGACTTCTTTTCTGTTTAAAATGTTCTTTTAATTTTTCTCTTTAATATTTTACCATTTAGTATATTCTGTATCTGCACAAACTCTTTATGTTTTTCTGTTAAACTACTTCTAGGAGAGCCTCATTAACTAATCTTCACAAACTTTAATTTATTCGCTTTAAATTCCCGATTTCTTTTTTCAGATCCTAAATAATTACATTAGCATTAATTGTGGATGTTTTATGATCACATGAATTTCATTAACAAAAATTTCTTTCGTCAAGTTTCTGCTGCCCTTGTCCTCTTCCTTTCTAGTCCCAAGAACTCACGAAATTATGTAGTTTTATTAGAGTATCTTCAGCATATAGCAAAACATTTTTACATTTTGATGGCTGGCAAAAATTCATAATAGAAAGAATTGATTAAAAAATAAAGAAAGCATTCTATCAATTTTTTCACCCGAAGATTGACATATTATTTATATAATTATAAATCGATTCACTTGAAAAAAAACGAAATTAGTGTAGATAATAACAATTAAAAATTAAGTAAATTTTACGTCGTATTATGCCTTTACTTACGCAGTCCTGTTCACAAGGTATTTCACTCTGCAGCCGTCACGTTCGCCTGTCTCTCAATTTCACGCATTTGCATTGGCATCGTCTCTTCGCAGTCTCATTACCTCACTCATTCTATCGGCTGTACGCTCACAATCAGCGCGTGCAACAACGGCCGGCGTGTCACTCTCTTCCCCATCCCTGTCACACATTTCCGTCGAGACATCCACTGGACAATCTCTCGCTGTCCGCGCCTGTATATCTGGCCCGGCTTTGCAGCGCTTTAGACGGCGAGAGCGCCACAGCGGCGCCTGTTCATGCTATTGTTTATTCTGCCAGAAAGGTCTGTTGTTCATGCGCGCCTCTCTACTATGTAACTTCACTTCTGAGAATCATATCGTAAACAAACCGTTGCAAATTTTGCTACGTTTTCCTCTTCCAGAATTACAAACATTTGATGTCTGGAACGCAATAAGAGGATGTTTTCTTCTTAGAATGCTGTTGCTACTGCGAAGTTAATGAATATATGTCCTTTTAATTGCGTTTTATTTTTTTCATCATGAGATGTTCCTAAATAATAGATTTTATAAGGAATAGTTTTTCAACAAAAATGCTTGTCAGGTCATAAATAGGTGACAATAATGGTTGTTTATTAACGACACAAAAATATTGAGTTTAGCTCAGAGTTAAAAAAGTAGATAATGCATTTTTTTAATTCAAACATAAAAATGGCGATGAAAGTTAGTACAAACACAGATACACACACACACACACACACACACACACACACACACACACACATTGACAACTCAGCTTAACACTTTCACAATTTCCTGGAATAAAGAGTAACTATCACAAATGTCAGAGCAGTTATATCCCGTTGCTCCGTTAGGCGTGGCAACCAGAGGCAACAATCAAAAATAGCTGAAAATGTCACCTGGGGATCCTTTCAGAGTTCCACTAAAATCGCTTCGCGGTCCACTATTTGAGAACCTATTACTGATAAAGGGAATTTTGAAATTAAACAAAATTAACTTAAATAAATTCTATTCTACTATTCATTGTAATGAATTATTAAAATAGGAATTTGCTTTTGACCTCATTTTTTACGTATTCAATACGCCCTGGACTATTGCAAAAGGAGTGTCAGTGTTGTCATGTTCTTTAACATGCATGGACTATGGAATTCAGAACGGAAAATGTGTATTAATTATAATTATCAATTAATGAACTAATTATTGGTTTAAATGAACACGAGTAGGATACTTAATATTTACCGAAAAGTTCTCTCTGAATAAATGATTCTATAAATATAGACAAAATTGAAGTTCCATATTTGTATTTTTCAATACTCTACATTAATTAAACGTTTTCATTTCACGCAAATGAACTAATGTTTCAAAACTTCATTTTATATATTTAATGTAAATGTATTTCTATGTTTTTATTTTACAAATTAATTACCAAAGGACAGTTTGCTTCACTAATTGTTGTTGTTCACTTCTGAAACGCACAGTAGTGAATTTTTCAAACTATTGTTTTACAGATGTTTAAAGATTTCATTTTGCAATAATTACAATTTTATAATAACTTCAAATAAAAGGATGTGCAAAAAGTAGAAACTCATTAATACGCAAAAAACCACTTTCAATTTCTGTGCAGAATACTAATTTTTTTCTTTAATTCTTCATAAGCCAACACAAATCAAACAGTAATTTACCGTTACCGGATGATTAGCATACTATTCAAATCGAAATAGAAACCCTTATTGAAATGGCATTTACGCTTAGTATGAAAGTAAGAGTAGATAGGATTGAAAACAGATGAAAGTAACCCTGTTTCGTAACTTAAATGAAAATATTCTCATAAATAGCGCGAAGTAGTGCAGCCCCAACGTTTGGGAAGGTTCGCTAGTTGATACCTCACGCACCCTCTGGGTATAAATGGTATAAATCCACGCCCCCGTGCCCGCAGCGTATCTCGGGCGACGCGTCCACCGCGACCACCCCGTTTACCCTCCCCCTCCCCCCAGGCCAACCCTTAGGGCGTCCCCGCGCGCCGTGGCACGGTGTGGTCCGAGTGCGTAATGGCACGATACATAACAAGATATAACAACAATAATTAGCAGTGCCGGCCGTGATGCCTACGCGCAAACACACAACCCTTGAAAAGCCATTTCCCGCCCCGCCTCTCCCCGTTCCCCGCCGCGCCCCGCCCCGCCCCCGAGCCCCGCCACGCCGCCGGCCACGGGGGGACGGCTGCGTCAATACAGGAAACTGCGCTAACCGCATTATCTCGCTGTTAGCCGCCGCTGGCTCAATTAGTCTGGCCGGTTCTCCGCACAGCCACCCCACAGAGGGGCGGGGGTGGGGCTGGCCCTGGGCGGACGTGCGCTGCCTGTCGCCCCCGACGCACGCCACGCCCCTGTCGCCCCCGCCGCCCCCAAGGGACCCGGCGCTCCTCCAGTCCTTGATGCACCGGTCCTCCTAGTGTTTCTCAAGCTCCTCTCTAGCCTTCCACGTCCTCAAAGTTCTCTCATCGCCACATTGCACATGTCACCGCTCCGCTGAGGCCATGTCACCGTAACAGCTATCGCCCACGTGGTCCTGTCCTCTCACCCTCGTCCTCCGTCGACATCCTTCGATCTTTCTCACCCACCGTCGCACTCCGTCAATCGTCGCCCCCCTCGCCCTCCGTTGCATGATCTATCTTCCCTCTTCATTGCCTTATCCTCCCCTCCTATTTTGTCATAGTTGCATTTACAAACACTGCACTACCGCACATAAGGGAAGATCGGTCGAGAGCTTGGAGCTTGTTTCGACTGGGGCGGTGCCCCGCTGCAGGGAGATGCCTAGAGGCGGGAAATCTCCCATTAGTCGCCGTGTAGGTCGGCGTATGAACTCTCATCCAGCGGCGAACACCGCCACCTCCCGAGATAAAACTTTCACTACACCATCGGTACTAATGGCCATAGCTGGAAACACGAAATAACCAGTCGATCAAACAATCGAAAGAAGTCTCGTGACCGAGATCGCTAAGCCAGTAGTGCCATAGGGATCTTGGACCATGGGGTCGCGGGTTCGAGTCCCGCCTCAGACTGCTTGTACGTGTTCGTCCTTTCACCCCCTATCATCACCATGTCGTTTCATCCTCATACCATAACGTTACATCTCATAGTGGTCGCTGATGTCTTAGTAGTTGATGCGACTTTAAATAAAAAGCAAATCGAAAGCAGGTGCTGGCAGTGCACTCCACTTCTTCGTCCCTCGCCGCACCCTTCGTTCCCCCCAGCGTCATCGCCGCTGCGCGCCGAGGAGCAAGCACGTCCGGCCGCTCGCCGCTTGGGCCACTCACAGGGCCAGCCAGCGCTGTCAGCAGAGCGCCCGGCGGAAGAGAAGCAGACGGCGGCCAGGGGCGGGGGCGGAGCGGGGTGAGGTCAGATTCCCCGGGCCACTCGGAATGCGGCACGCGCGCCGTGCCTCTTGGGCACGTGCCCGCCCGCCCCCGCCCCGAGGCCCCGTGCCCAGAGCGCCGCGAGTGTGACCAACATTTAAAAGGCCCGGTGAGGAGATTTGGGAGCTTCGAAAAGTGGGAGGTGTCTGTCTGTGAGACTCGGTGGCAAGTGGAGGTTTCTTTGGACAACGGAGATTATTTTACGGGTAGTTGAGGGTATGTAATCGAAGGCTCGGTCGCCTATCATTCTGCCCATCAGCGGCCTGTGACCTGTGTATTGTGTCCGCCTTCCGCGCCTTGGACACCATGAATGTGACAGTCATTTAAAACACTTTCGAAAGAGTTTCTCAAGGAAACGCTTCTACAAAACGATGTTGGAGACAATATTCATCGAAGATAAAAAATATATTAAAATGTTATTCATAAAACGTGATTGTGTTGATATTATATATATATATATATATATATATATATATATATATCGATAAGACATTTAAACAAAAATAATTTTATTGTTGCCGTTTTGAATGTACGTAGGTTGAGAGACCACAGGATTCAGAACAAAAAATCTTCCTAAGTGATATTGCGTTAAAATCAAACAAATTCAAAATGAATTTACGTGATAATAATTCTTTTAAAAGTCCAATAATTTGTAGGCAGACTCAAAATAACATATTTTTATTTTACAAATGTCCCAACGTTTCGAAGTTCAATTGCCTTCATCATCAGGGTCTATTAAAACAATATAATAAAATATAATACAGAACATTGTGATCTAATGTAGATGATATTTGTTAACAAAATCTATTGTTACAAAAACAAATTATAAAATATAAAATACAAAATACAACTTACAAGAAATCTGCATCCATGAATTTGCGTATAAAACTTTAGTTTAAATAATTATGTTTGTTTCTTTCCTTATTGAAAACAATCGATTAAATATTTATTCAAAGCCACCTCAAATTGTAAATAATATGAAATTGATTTGCAGTTTCATGTAAATTATTCAGAGTTCTAAATAAACATAAATATTTATAAAAACAAATGGTAGAATACTAAAAAATGCTATTGCAACAAGTGAATTTTGTTAGACAAATATGAAATAGTTCTTTTTATTTTTGAAAAATATTGATTAAGGGGTCATAAATTTTTGTAAAAGAATTCCGCTCTGTCATCGTATTTAACGTATGTTTCTGCAACTTAATATAAAGAGTTTCCTTAGTAAGTCGAGACAAATATTTTGAATCTCTATTCAAAATTGTAGGATTAAGAAAATCAAAGTTATGATCTTTATCTAATCTATGTTTAGTTAAAGAATTTTGTTTCTGTTCTATCTGCCTAATATTATATTTATGTTCTCGAATTCGTTCTTTTAATTTTCTACATGTTTGCCCAACATAACAACTATTACATTGTAAACATTTTATGGAGTAAACTACTCCTTTAGATTCCAATTTAGATATAGGATCTTTTATATGTTTTATGAATAAATTCTTGTTCAAAACTGAATTTCGTATTTTAATATTATATTGTTCCAAAAATTTTTGTTCAAGTTTATAACTGATTGATGGAATAAATGGTAAATTAATAAATTGACAATTTTGTGAAATGTTTGTAATAGACTGGGAATATGCCATTTTACTTAATTTAGCACAAATTAAACGTGTAATGTATTTTAAAGGATAACTATTCCTTAGTAATAATAAAAACATTTTCTTCAATACTTCATCAAAAAAGATAGGACTCGTAATTTTTATAACTCTATGAACTAAATTGTTTATGATAGATCGTTTAATTTGTGGTGAATGTGAAGAATGATAATTCAAAATAGTTCCTGCTGACGTAGGTTTGGTGTACCATTTTGTAATAATATTATTACCAGATCGTATCAAAGTAACATCTAAAAAGTTTATTTGTTCTCCTTGTTCTATTTCTGCTGTAAATGAAATAGCAGGATGATATTCATTAAATTTATTTAAAACAGTTTGTGTAGAATCTTTATCTATGATCATAAGAATATCATCAACATATCGGGTATAATATTTATATTGTAATTTTGGTAAAACATTAGTTTCTAATTCTCTTATTGACATTTCTGCTAAAAGTGCACTAATATTTCCTCCTATTGGAGTTCCTGTATTTTGTTTATAAATTTTGTTGTTAAATTTTAAATACATATTATTTAGTAATAATTTTATCGCTAATATTATTTGTTCATTAGGTAGGTCTAATTTTAAACTTGATTTATTTAAAATTTTTGTTAAAGATTTCAAAATAAGTTCATGAGGTATGCTTGGATACATTTGAATAATATCTAGAGATATTAACCTGTCATCTGCAGAAATATTAATGAGTTTTAGTTCTTGAACCACTTGTGTTGAGTTTTTTGCTATGAATTGATAATCTTTGGACATATGTGTCTTAATTATTGAATTTAGTAATTTCGAAAATAAATATTCTGGAGTATCTATACTAGAAACGACTGGACGAACAGGAAAACCATTTTTATGTGTTTTGACAAATCCATATGCTCGAGAAATATTAGGGGTGGTTGGATGTATATGATTATAAGTTTTTTGGTCTATAAATTTCTTGATTTTCCAACTTTTGATCATTTGCTGAATCTTATTTAAAAATATCCTCGATGGATCTTTTTTAAGTAAGGAATAATTATCATTATTTAAAAAATTTTGTTCAACTTTATGTATATAATCCATTGCGTCTATTGCCACTATGGTGCCACCTTTATCAGCAGGAACAATAAATAGATTAGGATTAGCCTTTAAAAATTTTTCTGTTTGTTTTTTCTTTCGAATTATAGCTTGTTGAATTTTAGAAAGTCTAATAGGGGTTAAAATAAATTTAGAAAGTTCATTAACCATTGTATTACGAGCTGATTCACGTAATTCTAAAGGAATTTTATATAATGTCGATTCAAAATTAGAAATTGTCTCTATCATAATTTGTTTCTTATCTCTTTCTGTACTAGGAAAGGAAAATTTAGGACCCCATGATAAAACTTCTTTTACTTCATTTGGAATTAAACTTTTTGTCAAATTTATAAACTTTTCTGCAAATTGATTATTTATTTGTAAAAAATATGTATTGGATTCTAGTCGATGTTTATTAAATACTTTTTAAACTTTTTTTGTTTTGTTTGACTCGCTAAATAAAATACTTTTTTAATTCTGGATATTTGAGAAGTGAAAAAAGTACATAAAGTTTGCAAAGGAATTCTCAATTTCATTTGCTGTTGTAAAAATAATAAATGCTTTTTAAAATGATATAATTTATAATATGTGTCTGAAATATGTAAACTTAAAAGTTTTCTTTTCATTTTTGTTGCTTGTCTTTGAAATTTCTTAGTGTTAGAACAACTTTTAAAAATAAATTTTGGAATTTGGTTGTTTATAAAATTTGGTATTATTGATTCTTTTTTGCAAGCACTTAAAAATTGGAGAGATGCATTAGTTTTCTCGTAAGATGTACTTACAGACATCCATTTTTTAATTATGGTAGCTGTTTGAGAGTCTAGTGACGAAATAAAACCTGAAGAATTACAATTTCTAATATCTTGAAATTGAAACATAATGTTTTTATCTTGATAAATCTTATATATTATAATATATAAATATATTAAATAAAAATATATTATCTTGATAAATATTAGATCACAATGTTCTGTATTATATTTTATTATATTGTTTTAATAGACCCTGATGATGAAGGCAATTGAACTTCGAAACGTTGGGACTTTTGTAAAATAAAAATATGTTATTTTGAGTCTGCCTACAAATTATTGGACTTTTAAAAGAATTATTAACTTTAAAAAGGCAGTCTTTCACATATTTTAATATCTCTCTTTACATAAAGAAATTCAAGAACCACGAAGTCCTAATAGTGGTATGCAAGAATAACAAGAACAAATGTATATGGACTGAATTTATTTTTAAAGTTGTTTAGACAATTATACACAAATATCAAGATAAAAAACATTATGTTTCAATTTCAAGATATTAGAAATTGTAATTCTTCAGGTTTTATTTCGTCACTAGACTCTCAAACAGCTACCATAATTAAAAAATGGATGTCTGTAAGTACATCTTACGAGAAAACTAAAGCATCTCTCCAATTTTTAAGTGCTTGCAAAAAAGAATCAATAATACCAAATTTTATAAACAACCAAATTCCAAAATTTATTTTTAAAAGTTGTTCTAACACTAAGAAATTTCAAAGACAAGCAACAAAAATGAAAAGAAAACTTTTAAGTTTACATATTTCAGACACATATTATAAATTATATCATTTTAAAAAGCATTTATTATTTTTACAACAGCAAATGAAATTGAGAATTCCTTTGCAAACTTTATGTACTTTTTTCAATTCTCAAATATCCAGAATTGAAAAGTATTTTATTTAGCGAGTCAAACAAAACAAAAAAAGTTTAAAAAATTATTTAATAAACATCGACTAGAATCCAATACATATTTTTTACAAATAAATAATCAATTTGCAGAAAAGTTTATAAATTTGGCAAAAAGTTTAATTCCAAATGAAGTAAAAGAAGTTTTATCATGGGGTCCTAAATTTTCCTTTCCTAGTACAGAAAGAGATAAGAAACAAATTATGATAGAGACAATTTCTAATTTTGAATCTACATTATATAAAATTCCTTTAGAATTACGTGAATCAGCTCGTAATACAATGGTTAATGAACTTTCTAAATTTATTTTAACCCCTATTAGACTTTCTAAAATTCAACAAGCTATTATTCGAAAGAAAAAACAAACAGAAAAATTTTTAAAGGCTAATCCTAATCTATTTATTGTTCCTGCTGATAAAGGTGGCACCATAGTGGCAATAGACGCAATGGATTATATACATAAAGTTGAACAAAATTTTTTAAATAATGATAATTATTCCTTACTTAAAAAAGATCCATCGAGGATATTTTTAAATAAGATTCAGCAAATGATCAAAAGTTGGAAAATCAAGAAATTTATAGACCAAAAAACTTATAATCATATACATCCAACCACCCCTAATATTTCTCGAGCATATGGATTTGTCAAAACACATAAAAATGGTTTTCCTGTTCGTCCAGTCGTTTCTAGTATAGATACTCCAGAATATTTATTTTCGAAATTACTAAATTCAATAATTAAGACACATATGTCCAAAGATTATCAATTCATAGCAAAAAACTCAACACAAGTGGTTCAAGAACTAAAACTCATTAATATTTCTGCAGATGACAGGTTAATATCTCTAGATATTATTCAAATGTATCCAAGCATACCTCATGAACTTATTTTGAAATCTTTAACAAAAATTTTAAATAAATCAAGTTTAAAATTAGACCTACCTAATGAACAAATAATATTAGCGATAAAATTATTACTAAATAATATGTATTTAAAATTTAACAACAAAATTTATAAACAAAATACAGGAACTCCAATAGGAGGAAATATTAGTGCATTTTTAGCAGAAATGTCAATAAGAGAATTAGAAACTAATGTTTTACCAAAATTACAATATAAATATTATACCCGATATGTTGATGATATTCTTATGATCATAGATAAAGATTCTACACAAACTGTTTTAAATAAATTTAATGAATATCATCCTGCTATTTCATTTACAGCAGAAATAGAACAAGGAGAACAAATAAACTTTTTAGATGTTACTTTGATACGATCTGGTAATAATATTATTACAAAATGGTACACCAAACCTACGTCAGCAGGAACTATTTTGAATTATCATTCTTCACATTCACCACAAATTAAACGATCTATCATAAACAATTTAGTTCATAGAGTTATAAAAATTACGAGTCCTATCTTTTTTGATGAAGTATTGAAGAAAATGTTTTTATTATTACTAAGGAATAGTTATCCTTTAAAATACATTACACGTTTAATTTGTGCTAAATTAAGTAAAATGGCATATTCCCAGTCTATTACAAACATTTCACAAAATTGTCAATTTATTAATTTACCATTTATTCCATCAATCAGTTATAAACTTGAACAAAAATTTTTGGAACAATATAATATTAAAATACGAAATTCAGTTTTGAACAAGAATTTATTCATAAAACATATAAAAGATCCTATATCTAAATTGGAATCTAAAGGAGTAGTTTACTCCATAAAATGTTTACAATGTAATAGTTGTTATGTTGGGCAAACATGTAGAAAATTAAAAGAACGAATTCGAGAACATAAATATAATATTAGACAGATGGAACAGAAACAAAATTCTTTAACTAAACATAGATTAGATAAAGATCATAACTTTGATTTTCTTAATCCTACAATTTTGAATAGAGATTCAAAATATTTGTCTCGACTTACTAAGGAAACTCTTTATATTAAGTTGCAGAAACATACGTTAAATACGATGACAGAGCGGAATTCTTTTACAAAAATTTATGACCCCTTAATCAATATTTTTCAAAAATAAAAAGAACTATTTCATATTTGTCTAACAAAATTCACTTGTTGCAATAGCATTTTTTAGTATTCTACCATTTGTTTTTATAAATATTTATGTTTATTTAGAACTCTGAAAAATTTACATGAAACTGCAAATCAATTTCATATTATTACAATTTGAGGTGGCTTTGAATAAATATTTAATCGATTGTTTTCAATAAGGAAAGAAACAAACATAATTATTTAAACTAAAGTTTTATACGCAAATTCATGGATGCAGATTTCTTGTAAGTTGTATTTTGTATTTTATATTTTATAATTTGTTTTTGTAACAATAGATTTTGTTAACAAATATCATCTACATTAGATCACAATGTTCTGTATTATATTTTATTATATTGTTTTAATAGACCCTGATGATGAAGGCAATTGAACTTCGAAACGTTGGGACATTTGTAAAATAAAAATATGTTATTTTGAGTCTGCCTACAAATTATTGGACTTTTAAAAGAATTATTAACTTTAAAAAGGCAGTCTTTCACATATTTTAATATCTCTCTTTACATAATGAATTTACGTGAATCTGAGGACAAATTAAAGCATATTTGTCAAATTTTTATTTCTCATATTTCCATCAGAAGAAGCAAAATATTTTATTCCCAATACAAACATTGAATGCAAGAAGTTTATGTGTCCATTATGAAATAAACCTATTTTGCAAGCAAAATGATATTCGAAAAAATACATGTCACAAAAAATGTAACCTGTGAGAACAGGTAGCATCCGAAACAGCTGCTTCTACCTCATCATAAATCATTGGCATCGACGGAACACGTTTCATGTTTTTTAAACGTCTGTTATTCTAATTTAAAGTAAACACCAGTCTGCGTGAGTTAATTTTAAATTTTAAAATTTCAATTATCGTTATTTTTACTTCGGCAAAACTGGAACTGATTTTAATTTTCGGGTTGCAACCTTCAATATGTTATTAAATCCTAAATCAAAAAATATTTTCTGGGAAACAAAATAATTAATATGAACGGAAGTAGTCATTATTTCACGAAAATTAATATTCGGTTTTCATGAGATCATAATAATATTCCTTCCATGCAATATATCTCTTAATATATCTTTTAACGTTCACCTTGAAAAATTAAATCTCGTACTTGATCGTCGTGTTATATTAAATTATAATTGGATAGCTAGGCTTTCTTATAGAGTGGAAAATTGTGTTACGGAAAACACAATTGCGAAATCAATACCGTATGTACGTTCCTTCTTTCACTACGACTTTCATCTGAGGTGTTCTGGAAAAGTATTATAAACTTTGAAGGTAAAATAGACTATTATTTATAAACTCGCTTTAATCTGATTTTTGTTTATCGCCCATGCAAACTAACATTTGAATTTCACACATGTGCAACGTGAATCAAACACTTATTGGTGAAATAGATATTATTGTGTTTCGGTAGTAAATCATATTTTTCTTCTGATTTTTTTTAAATTGTAATTTATTTTTATAACATGATTTGCTGACGTCACTAGTCTTCAAGACTATATCGTTTGTTTTTCTTGGCCGTATTAGTTTATTATTAACTTTAAACATTTCGAGGGTTACTGCTCTGTCACTATCGACAATCGTAAAATCAATATTCTAATCGTAAGTATACTCCTGGAAATAGTATTACAGGCATGCGACTCATACTCCATTTATCAAAATAAATAATTAGTTACCTTCTTTTATTCATGATGACCTAACCCCAAGGTGACCCCATTTACCAATAAAGAACATACGTTAATATTAAGTTCCACGGAACTACAAATTTTGCACATTGCCCGTGTTCTGCGCGCTGTACAGCAGGGAGTCAAGGTTGATGCCACGAGCGGGAGTCCGTGGCACGGGTAGCACGACGAAATCACCCTTCCAGGCAGCTAATCACCTCGCGAGCACTAGGTAGTCAAAATCGCCCTGAACGGTTTTTTTCGCTTTACACATGAAATACGATTAGGCGGAATTTAGATACGTCAATTTAAGATTTTGTTATTTTTTTTCATTTTCATTTTTCTGTGCATATCTTCTTATTTACATTTGATTCCAAGTTGGTAAATTCAGGTTCTAGAGATACCGAGAGACAAATTTGTAAACTATTTCTGAAAGTTTCAATACTGAATCGAACTCCGTGCTTGTTTTTGAGCAACTTCATTATCGAAAATTCTTGTTCACAGACAGATGTTCTACTATACATAGATATTATTCGAGCAACATTATCTATTAAGTTTGGAAGTTCTGATTTATTGAGTACCTTGTAAAATTCTTTTACACTGCCCTCTGAGAGCAGGATTACTACTGATAGTTTCCTTTCCCAACGCTAGTTGAGCAGAGAAGCTCGTAGCATGCCACAGTGTTACTAAGCTTGCCACTACCACCGGTGGGAGACCTTGGCATCACTGCTGTATTACTCGTTCACTTTACATTTGCAGCCGGCAGAATTAGGAACTAATGTTGTTTTGAAAGTGAAGGCCCGAACACACAACCGAGAATACACGAATGGCCCCATGTCAATCAGCATCTGACCAATCAGCTGTCTCCGAAGGCAGCACAAGCGCTACGGAGTCCGTAGTACGGACACAGCTGACGAATTATGCCTTTCTGACAGTGAGCAGGAGTCGTGCTCTTAAATGATTAAGATAATGTACAATAAAATAGATCACAACACACACCATTCACAACATTCACGTACAATATTTTTATTACTTCTTTGCACTTATCTACTGGTTATATTCTTGCCCCGCTGGGGTTCTGTGTGTTGCTCACCGCCATCTATATCATATTAAACGGTCAGTATCTACTGGAGACGTGCGTTTCTCATTCAGTCGGCGGTGACCTCATGTAAACAGATCGCAGCGCTCCGTCTGCAAATGTAAAGTGAACCAATAATACAGGCTGAGAAAATCCCGAGCGAGCCAGCTGCCATTTGACCCGCTAGGAGGCAGCGCTACCTTTTGACTCGTCGCGGCCCAACTCACATCGGGTGCGCGGGG
The DNA here is from genome assembly GCA_031308135.1 of Acheta domesticus. NCBI lineage: Eukaryota > Metazoa > Arthropoda > Insecta > Orthoptera > Gryllidae > Acheta > Acheta domesticus. The sequence goes on from JAHLJT010009436.1 coordinate 47,467,193, forward strand.
CCCAAGTCACATCCCAGGGCGTAAGAGACGCCACAAAGCGAACGCGGCCACAAAGGAGCAAGGGAAGGAAGGGGAAGAAGGAGGTCGCGGAGGCTGTGCGCTGCTCAGGGCCAACTTCCGCTCCGAAAGGGCCAACTAGGGAAAATTGGAACGCGGCCGTAGAGGCCGACTGCGGCCCTGCCTGTAGCTCAGGCCGCTTCGCCGCTGTTCTCTCCAGGGAGGGGATTTTTCTCACGGCGTTATTGTCAACTCAAGGGATTTTGTTGCTAAGCAATAAAATCACAAGTGTGCGTTTCATCTAAACGTATTACCAGTAGCGTATATTTGGGGCTAGCTCGTCCAGCTACGAAGCTCAAAGGCAGGAAGAGAAGAAAAAAAACAATAGAATAGTGGTGATAAAACAGTATGTGTATTCTCTCCCGTACTTTGACGCACAATTACGCGAAAAGTGCTCAAATTTTCAAAAAGTTTACATGAACTTATTTCAAAATCTATGTTTAAGGAACAAATTTTATCTGGGGAAAAAGTCTGTATCTTTAATATTTTAGTTGTGGGAAGATTCCAAAAAATATTTGGACTTGCACAATTTTCAGAAAATCAGGGTTTTTAACTACCATGAGACCTGCACTATTCTCTTCAACGTTCTTCACACTATCCAACAACAAAATGTAATAAAAAACAATGGATCAATTTTTTAAATTTGGAAAATGTCCCAATGGCTTTACCCTCCAAAATTAAAATATCGGTTTCAAAAATAAGGGACCACGACATCATCCAGATCGAATGGGAATATCAATTTTGGAGAAAATCGGCTGAACGGTGTAGTCGCTAGCATGATAACAGACGGACAGGCAGACGAACGGACAGACGTTTTGCAGTCGTTCAATTTTTCGGTATCAAGGACCCACAAAATATGGATTCTGGCTTCACCGCATGTTAGAGAATGTTCTTTTTTTCTAAATTTAGCAACTGGATTAATCCCTTTTTCCGTTACCAGGGTGGTAATAAAGAGTTTATCTGCCGTAAATTCGCTGTTTTTGTGCGCAGCATTACATAACTTTCTCTCTTCTCCGTAGCGAGGTTGATCCGAAAGACCTTTATAATTATTTAGCTTATTATTTGCAATTTAATTAGCGTTGGTCGTCATAGCTTAGCAACATGACAGTTAGTGTGTATATTCTGTGAAGTACCTTTCTTGGTTCTATAATAACATGTTACAAGCGAGGTTTTTAAAGATTAATCTAAACTGTTATGATTTCCTGAAATAAGAAATAATCGATGTATACACGACAAGTATTCGTAGTTATCATATTCCACCAAGTGATTCTGGAACCTGAAATGCTTATAGGTTCTGGGAAATATTGAATTAGAAGCAACAAATTATAAGGTTAATTTGTAAAGATAGGATCTGTCACATGATACCATGATTTTCTTGTCTCGTAGATCATAACATAATTATGATTAATCACTTCAGGAAAGAAGAGAACCTTGAGCAGCTTTTGTCCACAAGTGGCAGGTTACAAGACATGAGGAACTCCGTTACTTCTTTCTTGTTTCTGTTGAGTGCTGTGAAAAACATTACATTTTTATTATCACATTCAAAGGGATGTTCTTCTAGAATTTTGCTTGGAAAACGCATATTTTTGATATTCACTTAAAACAAGAATTCCATAGCTCAGTTACTTGTAAAGTGGACATTTCATATTATTTGTACACTAAGAGCCGTTTGGATTCATTAGAAGAAGAAAAATAAAAAAGAAGGAGTTCTTACGCCTTTTTCAACTCACGGTTACCCAACCTAAGATTAGTCACTTTACCGTAACTGTACCAATTTAACCTTCCTGGAGGGCAGTGTAAATGGAGAAAGTTTAGAATGAATTATTCATACATGCAATGGTCAAACTTATTCGTCAAAGGAATAAATTTCGTAAAGAATCCATTTCGACTGAATTTCATTAAAACAAAGCGCCGATATCTTGTTACACGCGTCAAGCCTTTGCTCCATGTAGCGTGCCTGCGTAAATGAGACTGGTTCATTAAAAATGGGATAATAGATACAGTTATCATATCAAGTGTTGGAATGTTAGAAGTCTGAGGAAGAGGTACTTTTTTCGTACAATTTAGCTCTGAGCCAACATTGCCCCTGTCTCGGAACAGACTCTGACTGGGAAGGTCTGGGGCTCGAATCGCGACGTTAGCGGATTTTCGGCACTAGCTAAGCCGGATTCAAGGTAGCTTCGGTGGTGTAACGGTTAGCGTAGCGGACTGTTACACCCAAGATCGCGGGTTCTAACCCGTTCGAAGCTGTGGAAAAATTATCCTTCGAAAAGTCCTTCATACGCCTTCCTTGGGAGAGGAAGTAAAGCCAGGTGTCCCATGTTGTACTTTTACTGAATGTCAAAGACACTCTAGCGTAAATGAATCCTCTAGGAAAAACTCAAATCGCCAGTTTCGTCACTCGAGAGATACCATCTTTCTCTGCCAGACGGTGAAAGGAGCGTAGCGGAATTTGCGTGGTCCGGCGGGAAGAGCAGGCCTCATGGCCTGAGCCTCACCACGGAAAATAAGACATCATTGATTGATTTATTCAACCGCTGTCTGGAGGAGAATTCTAGCGACCGGCTGCTCTGATCACTAGTTTTCCGTGGTTTCTCCAATTAACACCTAGCGAATGATAGAGGAGTACCCTAACAAACGGGCAGTGGACGGCATGCCATCTTTCCTTCCCCTTCTTTTTCCTATCCTCGCCCGTTATTTACACACTGAAACTTTTATGCACTGCAAATAATAATGTGGCTCACTGGTGAATTGGCCTCCAAATAGGCTCGTTCAATGTAGACTGTCAAACAAATAAAGTGGTTCTCAAACCATAGGATCAACCTGTCGGGGAGACGCAAGATCGCTCACTTTCTATCACTGGATACCAGCTTTAAAACCCGGTCGCTCCAGATGGAATATTTGGTGAAAAAAAAACCTATTTGCGGAAGGTTTTCAGGTTTTCCGTTTACCCACTCCATCGTACCACCTTCATTCAAATCATTTCGTCATCGATCACCATCAATTAATCCGTTCATTTCAGCCGAAACGTCGAGAAAACTTGGATTATAAGGATCTTGGGGAAGATTATAACTCAAACCGGAGAGTCAAAGAACGCTCGCAGTATTTTTTTCTTGATGTAAAGTGTTCAAATAAAGTAAGAATCTGAAAAAGAACTCTTACATACCTTAAAATCCATACGTAGCTGAAACAGAACAAAATTGATGAAGTTGGCGAAAGACTTGCCAAATTTCTTTCGGTACACCGTCTTGAAAAGGATGGTTCATTAATATCCAGTATTTTAATGTAAATGGTTATGGTATTTAGTGCGTTTATTGAATACAAACGTAATATGTTGCTTCTGCTCCTCGTGCCGGGGGACACTTCCGACCCGGCGCGGCCCGGGGTCTGGGCCACAGAGGCCTCGAGGGGACATCCGCAGGGGGAAGGGGCAATCGCGGGCGGCGGCGGGGGCGGCGCCATCCGTCAAGGCGGGCGGCGGGCCGCGACAGGACATAACTCTGGGGACGCCTACCTCGCACTCGGGCCGACGCCGCACCGGCCGCCTTCCCCCACCCTCTTCTCCTCCTCCTCCGCCCCTCCGTCCCACTGCTCGTCTCCCTCGCGTCTGATGGACGGCCGGCGCCGCCCACCCCCGCGCCCGCTCGTTTGTCCGCCAATTAGGGAAGTCTGCCGCCAGCGCCGGCGGCTGCGGCGGCGGAGGGCCGGCGACCGGGAAGCCCCGGAGGCGAGCTGGCGGTGGAGCGGGAGAGCTCGAGTGGGGCGAGACGGGATGGGACGGAAGGGATTAGATAGAACGGGAGGGGACGGAATGGGACAAACCGTGATGACATGGGACGGATGGGATTGGATGGAACGGTACGGGACTGGTCGGAATGGCATGCAATGGGACGGAATGTGATGAGGTGAAACGGGACGGGTTGGAATGTGACGGGATGGAATGGGACGGGATGGAATGGGACGGGATGGAATGGGACGGGATGGAATGGGGCGGGATGGAATGGGACGGGATGGAATGGGACGGGATGGAATAGGGCGGGATGGAATGGGGCGGGATGGAATGGGGCGGGATGGAATGGGGCGGGATGGAATGGGACGGAACAGGATTGGTCGGGACATGATGGAACGGGTCGAGATGGAATGGGGCCGCCGGGACGGAGGTGGAAAGGGACAGGAGATGAAAGGAAGATTGGGGCTGGCTAGAACGGATCGAGGTAGGCCGAGGGTGTCCTGAGCGAGGTAGCGACATCGGCAGAACGGGATGGAAACGTGCACTGGGGCGAGCCGAGAGGGAACGGCCTGGGTGGAGGACGGACAAGGGTGAATCGGAGCGGTCAGGTGATGTAGTGAAATACATCGGATGAGGCATGGCGGCGGTGCTGCAGCGGCGATGGCCGTGGCGGGGTCGGTTGATTATTTAGTGACTCCGTCAACAGCTGTGGTCTTTAACGTCGATTTGCGGAGATTTTCCCCAACCGAGTACCTTGCAATAGCATGGGTGATAATGTAAAGCGTATGTGTGTGTCAATATATATATATATATATATATGTGTGTGTGTGTGTGTGTGTGTGTGTGTGTGTGTGTGTGTGTGTGTGCGCACGCGCGCGTGCGTGCGCGTGTGCGTGTGCCCGCGCGTTTGTTAGGATACTGCTCCGGTATTCGTCTGGTGGTGATCGGAGAAACCACGGAAAACTTTCCTGTCAGAGTAGCCGTCCGCTAGAATTCTCCTCCAGACACCGATTGAATTCGACCTAGCTGACAAGCTAGTGTCGAAAATCCTGCCACCGTGTGGACTGGAACCTAAGACCACCCGGCCAGCAGTGACATCAGTCGATGCCCTGAGCCACTTCTCGTGGCGGCGGGGACGGGATGGGTCGGAGCGGCGCGGGGTGGGCTGTGGCGGGGCAGCGCCGGAGACGGGGCGTGGGCAAGCCACCGAATGATGGATTAGCGGCGCGGCGCTCGATGAAGACGCGGCCGTGCCCGCGTAGGCCGCCTGCCCTGCCCTGCGCCGCCGCGGCGCGCGGGGCGTTCCACGCAAATGAAGCGCCGGCCCATTCACGTGTCCGCGCCAATCACTGAGGATGTGGCTTTCGGGAAAAGTTAATAGGCGTGTTGAGTTCGCCGTTCTCCCGTCTGTAATAGTGGATGAGGCGACTATGTAATACGATGTGGGAGAGCGTAGGAGGATACGATGCGGGAGCGTGTAGGGGGATACGATGTGGTCATGGTGAAGAATAGTAGAAGTTAATATTGAATGGAGGTATCTTGATGAATTAGCAGCTATAACCAACCAACGATCTATAGAACTAGATTGTTCATGTTTCTGCTTTCGATTGTCGGATATGTTGAACTTGAAACGAGGCGCACAGCTATGCACACGTTTTGTATGTGATTTTCAACGATATTTTATGAATTACTGAGCAACCGGAAAAAAAATTCACTTATTTAATTATAAAAGTGTAGCTAACGTTTGCGAGAATCCATTAATATAATTATCTCATCTTCTGCAAAAATACACGCCTTAACAGCTTATTGTCCGGGATCAAGCACATGTGGAAGGTTCAAGCTATACGTAAAGACAACTCAGATAGAACGTTATCATTACATTGGGATTGGACAAACAGTTGCTCAGTGTCCTACGCTATGGAAAAGTACGAAATAATGTAGCGTTTCTCGCAATGATAGGGAGGTAGCCGAGGACGAGGATGACGGAAGAGGAGGGGCGGATGTGGCCTTGCGAGGATGGCGGCCGGTGATGGATTAGCGCCCGCCCGATCGATGGCGCGCGCCGCCGCGGGCGAAGACCACCGCCACCGGGCGCCGCCACACCTGCGAGAGCACGCGAGGGCCGCCCTCCCGCGCGTCGCCGGTTGGGCGACGTGCCCGATTCTCACGCGGGTACGGCGTCGCGCGCGTGAAGCTGGGCTCTGTCGGAAGTTCGATTAGTAGCGAGCGGATTTGTATGCCCTAAAAAAATCTTGAAATATGCTTTTTAAAATATACATTTGCGACTTAAAAATTGTGAAATATGCACTTTAATATGCATTTATGACCTAAGAATTCTGAAATATACATTTTAATACATAATTAAAGTTAACAATATTACATTTTCTGCATAAAACTTCCTTGATAAAATTCTGGAGAAGCATGCTTGCAATAAAAAACTAGTGGTGCTACAGAATGGCACAGACTTTCCCGTTTTCTATTCCCTTGGGTCTTCGCTAGCTATTCGGAATTGCCATATACACTTTCTTGGCAGTTGATATCTATCACCGCACAAACTACATTTTTTTTTGTCATTTTCTTAATTTTTCGGTTTCTTATTGGTAGAACGGAAATATTAATTTTAGAATATGAAAGAACACAGAAACCAAGTCCTAAATGGAAATTTTTCTTTTAAAAATGATGTGCCGTTTTAAAGAAAATTGCGTTTAAGCACTAGTAAAAATGGGAAATTTGAAGCTCATTTTCACAGAAAATTTTTGAGTTTTCAAAATACTTTATTTGAAGTATTTGAAGCACCTACACTCACAAATATAATAGTCTTTACAAATTGCTAGTAATGTGCATATTAAAATGTCGGAGATCTTTCAAAAAAATTACATTTATGTAAGAGTAAGTAAATAGAAATGTATAGTAATAGATAGTAAGTATAAAGATATAAATATAAAAATAAATATAAATATAAATAGTAAGTATAGGAATAGATAGTAAGTAAAAAGAAAAGAAAAAAGAAAAAAAATGTGACAAGCTTTCCTAACAATGAACGCTCACAATAGACTCTACGAAAACAGGAACCGTTTTCTCTATTTTAGCGAAATATGCAAAATATTTTCCCATAATTATACGTATATGACCCAAAAGGAAAAATCGATCAAATATGTACAAATATGCACAGAACAAAATGTCAAGAAATTTCTCTTAGCTATGCCTTGAAGCAATGGAGAAAAATTTGCAAGATCATACAAATCCTCTTCCTATTGATTAGTGTTTCCGCGAGCGTGAATTGCTAAGGTCATTAGTTCCGTAAGTGTAGTGCATGTTTTTATCGCGGACTATTGCGGTAAGTTTACTCTGGTGGATGGTGAAGTTTGGCGCTGACCTACACGTCGGCTTGCCGTGTTTTTCTCCGGCCAGATATCTCCCACCAGCGGGCACCGCCCCAGCCAGAACACGCTCTACGCTCCCGACTGCTCTCTCGATTTGTGGGGGTAGTGTAGTGCATGCGAGTACGAGTGTAAATAAGAAAGGATAGGACAAGGAAGAAGAAGAAAAAATTGCACGCGGTCCGTGACCCGTTTATTAGGGCATTACTTTTGGAAAATAAAACCGATATCTGACCGATATCTTAAGAAACAGTTTTCTATTTTTTCTGTCAGAATTTTAATTCGGGGATAACTTTTCGAATATTATATTTTAAAACTACGGTAGTTGTTAATATTGGTCAATAAATTCACAAATAATTTAGCCAAGCACCTCAGGCGGGATCAAACACACGCACTGCAAGTAGAGGTCATTTCACTCACCCATAAGAACGCCCTTGAAATTTACAGCTTTTTAAAAACCTGTACATTTGTGGAGGGAAATCATGGCCCTCTTGACTCATTTTCGAATTTTCGTTCGTATTCTGGAAGGAGCCAGGGGTTCGAGTCTTAGGAGAATCGTTTCAGCATGTAGCTTAAATGACAGCAGCAGATAAGTTTTCATCACGTAGATGAAATGTGGTTAACGTTATCATACAACTTCCTTTAAACATCTTTGCATCTATTATATTTCCTCTGTAGTCGTTAATCTGTCATGATCATTCTTTAATTCTTCACAGTCCCAATACCGTGATCCTGTTGCTTAGAAAAGATGACGTCATAATGGTGTAATACTTCTATTTCAGTTGCAACCAAAAATGAGTGTGGCATCATCATCGTTCTGGAATTTGTCTTCTCAAATGTGCAGCAGACTGCGAAGGAAACGACTTTCTTGATCCGTAGGGTGGTTGTTTGAATTCCACTCAAAGCAGAAATGAATTGCTTAGGGTTCTGGTACATAATCATACCTACGCTTACCTCACGATGATCTATATATTTATTCGTCTCATGTCACTGTGTGGGAAAGCCAAGTTGTATCACATATCTTTGTATGATCGACATAGTGTTAGGGACAAGACAGAACGAAACGTTCTAAGTTTGTAACAAACAAATAACATACGAGTAATATAAAAAACTAAGATACTGCATACTTCAGTGTAAGATACATATTTCCCAGAATTTACTTTAAAATATCAAAATTCGTTGAAAGATTTTTATGAAATTGATTCATTAAAATTACGGGAAAAAACATGAACATTTTCTCATATCACATCATACAAAACAATATCACAAAATGTATTTTAAATATCTTTTTTCGTCATTGGGAATAGTCCCTTATCGTTGACTATGCGCAATTCCTAATACTCTGTATATGCGATGTATATACAGAGTATGTTTGATAGAAAGGTTTGATATGAGAGTGTATGTTTGATAGGAAAGGGGCCAGGAAAATAATCGGGAAATAAAACCAGTGAAAGCAGATTGAGAGGTAAATCATGCAGAAAGCAGAAACACAAACGAGCACGATATATGCTTGGCTGTGCTGCGTTATTAACGGAAACTATTGAAAAAAGTGCAGAGAAATAAGGATTTATAGCTGACAGAATATTCCTAGTTGTGGAATTAAACAGCTACGGATTTTTGGTCGCTATGTTCTGCTGACTCACTCTTAATACCGTCTATTACAATTTTATTTATCCGAGAAATGCCCCTAGAAAAAGTTCCACGAATTCTGGGCCGTCCGTCAGCAATATCCGTTCAAACACTCCCACCAGTGCACTAACGCCCGCTCTGTAGACGCACCCTTGCAAATTAAATGACGCATTCACACGTCTAGGCAATCAGAGAGTAAAGCGCTTGGTGGTTAAATGTTAACCAGGCACTCGGCTTTGTGCTCTAGCGGGAAAGCTCCGATGTAGTCCTGCTAGTTGACGTGGAAGCCGCGACGAGAATAATACGACAGGAATCATTGCGGCGTCAATGGGATGTAGGATGTAGTTGCTCAGATGTGCGTGTAGATTGGAAGTGAATACCCTGCCCCGAGGGTTGTGGAAGAGGTGTGATTGCGTTCGCGCTAATCGTAATTCTAGTCGTGTCTTTTGAACCCTGTCAGTTATGTAGACCCTGAAAATTCTGTGTGTTAATTTTTCGAAAGTAAAATAAAGCTTTCGATAGTTTGACTTGTGAATCATACAGGTTTTCTCCCAATGTTTTCTTGACTTTTGTTCAAAAAAATTCATAGGTTGGGGTATTAAATGTATTACAGAAAAAAATTCTTTATCTTCACTAAACGAATCTTGTTATAAAACGGGAGGTATAGAGTGTTTTCTTTTAATAAATTTTAAAAAATTGAAAGGTTGTTAAATAGTGAAAATGTCTTTCCACTTTTGGAGATTTTGGGCCCCTTCGAATACTCCGCAAAAGATGGAACATGTTTTCACAATTGAAGGCATGAAATGTATTTATAAAACGTCTCTTTGTAACATTAGGAATATAACACGTTTCGAGTAATCAATGATTGATTCTTTACAAGCTTAATTGATGTCAAGAAAGAATTGTACTTTCTAAGATTCAAGAAAGAAATGATAAGCATTAGATTTTTTTTCATACGAATGTTGGGTTATATTACCGAATTTATGTTCTTTCTGCTCAAATATTTGAAATTAGATTGCAAAGAGAGCAACGGTGCAACGCAGGGCAACGAAGCGAAATGAATTTACAACAGCAGCGACTGCTTAAATGTTCTCACGTCTTTTAAGGGGAGGTCAAGGCTGGAGAATCTAGTCTTCCGTGTCACGCTCGTGTGTATTTTGCAATCAACGCGGGGGAGTGCCCAAGCTCTCAGAGCGACGTTCGGCTTGTTCCTCTTGTTATAGCGGTCCACTCAACTTCTTGCTCAAGGTACTTAATTGGACCAGGCATTATGCACATCTCGCACACGGACTATTTGATCACAATGCTTTCGTCCTCTTCGGAGACGTCCTTGTCTGAAAGCACGAACGTAAATAAGCACCTGGACAGACGTTCTTTCTTTCGACTGCGAATCCAATCGGATACAGCACACGAAGTAGGTTTTAACGAGCTGTCCCTTATGTTTTATTCCTCATCTGCGCCGCGCCGCTCTCGCGTCTCCTCGCAGTCACGACGCAACGCCCGGCCCGGCCGCCTCTTGGGACATCACGCCGCATTATGCAGAGTGCGCCCGAGAGCGGGACAGCGAGTATTTGGGTAGCGCGTTAAATTGGTTTAATGGTATGTCTCAATCTCCGCCCCGACCCGCCGTTTCGAGGAAACGACTGGCGGTTATTAAGTTCTTAAGATGCGGGAGATCGATAACGAGCATTGTGTCCGGGCGGCCGCGGGCGGCGGCCGGGCGCGCGGTGGCCGCCCGGCAGCCGGTCGCCCCCGGCGGCGGGGCAGGCGGAGATGGTGGCCGGCGGCAGCGGGGATGCAGGTGGACGTAGAGACCGCGGCGGCGGGCTGTGGCGGTGGGCGGTGGCAATGGCGGTGGCGGTGGGCGGTGGCGGTGGGCGGTGGCGGTGGGCGGTGGCGGTGGGCGGTGGCGGTGGGCGGTGGCGGTGGGCGGTGGCGGTGAGGGTGGGTGGTGGCGGTGAGCGGTGGGCGGTGGTAGTGGTGGCGGCGGCGAGGGAAGCGGGGACGGGGTGGTGGCGAGGGTAGTGGCGGAAGGCGGTGGCGGCAGCGGCGGCGATGTAAGCTGGGACAGAGCTGTGGAGGTGGCGGTGGGCGGTGGTGGTGGGCGTTGGCTGCGGCGGTGGAGGCGACGGAAGCGGGAACGGAGCGGGGGCGGGGGCGGTGGGCAGTGGCAGTGGCGGTGGCGGCGATGGAAGCTGGGACTGGGTGGTGGGCGGTAAGCAGTGGCGGTGGCGGTGGCGGTGGAGGCGGTGGAAGCCAGGGTGGTGGCGTTTCGTAGTGACGTTGGTGGTGGCGATAGCCGTGGCGGTAGCCGTGGCCGTGGCGGTGGTACTGGCGTAGTGGCGTTGGTGATGGCAGTGGCGGCGACAGCGTCGGAAGCAGGCGGTGGCAGTGAGGGCAGCTGGAACGGAACGGCGGCGCTGGGATTGGGATGATGGCGATTATGGTGGGGTGGTGGTGGCTGTGGATGCTAGCCGTGGTTTGGAGAGTGACGGTAATGGTAGCGGTAGGCTTAGGTTCCAGAGGCAGCGGTGGTGGAGGCGCTGTCGGCGATGGCAACGGCAACGTGGGTTGGAGCAGTAGCAGAAGTTGAGGCGGCGGCGGAGGCGGAGGCTGCGTACATCTAAATTGAGCGGCGAGCGCAGACCGCTCCGAAGCGACCGCCCCGGCGCGACCGGCCTCCGATCGCAACGCGGTCCCACCACGCGAAGGCCAGTCCGCGCAGCAGTGGGCGCAGAAGCTGCTTGCAGCGACATATTCCGTGTGCTGGCTCCAGAAACTCTGCTTTTGTTGAGTTCGAAAAATTGCGTTCTTCAAATTTTGCTTTTAACATCTGAAATGATAATTTTTCCATGTAAAATAAAATTAATTGCCCGCACTACAAGAAAACTATTACTTTAGTGTCCAGATCATACAACGAAGCAGGTCAAGTAATGTTGCTATTGCTGCCTTCATGGTTAACTGTCACTGGGGTTACAAAGAACATTAAAGAACACATTGTTGATTTGTTTAGCTACGACGCTAATTTACTTAGATGAAAAGATATAGACAAAAATATTACCATTTCTGTGGGAAGAACGTTATATGATACTCGTAGAATGATAATAGTGCAGTAGGCTTCTCGACGACACCTCGGAAAGCGCGTAGTGCTCAACCCGTGACTTGCTGTGGAGGTATTCACATTGTGGAATTGTAGAGGCGTACTTTCCGTGTTTCTTGAGTCCAAAAGCTGCGAGTCTTCAAATTTTAATTTCAAGTTCTGAAACGCTTTGTAACACTCCTTAAAATCTATAAATCGCCCATAAGTGCCCAGAAGTAAGTGTACTTTCCAAAACGTAGAAGCGAGGTCAAGCAAGTTAACCACAACAGTCAAGCATGGTTCACCGTCTCTGCGGTTTTCAATGTTAAGAGCTATTTTAACACTGAATTATTGTTGAATTTCTATAGAAACAGCTCGTGCTGTTTTAGATGAAAGACATAAGTAGTGCAGGCGCACCGATCCTCTGGTAAGTCGACTGTAAAACGTTTAATATTGTACAGAATTGTTATTACATTGTTTGATTAATTGGTAAAAATTATGTACGTATGTCTGAAAAGGCAGCAGGATATGGGAAACTTTTTTTTTTTTTTTTTTTTTTTTATTCATATCCTGCCCGTTCGGGCCCTTCCGGCCTTTCGGGGGTTATTATTTACAAAATATACATACATCAATTACGTAACAGTCTCCTTCAGTTACATCAGGGCACAAGTACACTTACTTGAGCTCAGGTTTTAATCTACTTATAATAATACTACATTACTATTTACATTGATACAAAGTTACAACATTGTGTAAATACCACATTTGTGAATGATACTACATACAGTTATAATCATCACAAACATATTTACAAAGTCAACATCAGCAATAATTCATGGGGCTTTAAGCGATCTTTTGGATAGCGTGACAATATCCTGGATGGTGTATACGCTGTACGGCCAAGGTTGAAAGTTCTTTTGCTCGGACAAGCTTCAAGCCTTAAGTAAAATTTTTTAGATAATTTATTTATGTGTGCTTAATGCAACTAATGTTCAATTCCCTTTGGATTTGCGCATTAGGAATAAACCAAGGAGCTTTGGTAATCAGTCTTAGGAATTTGTTTTGTATTATTTCTAATTTATTAATATGCGTGTTTGCAGCTCCTCCCCATACTGAGCATGCATAGGTGAGCGACGGCCGAATTATAGATTTATAAATTGTTACTCCGTTTTCTATTCTTAATGTTGAATTTTTATTTATTAATGGGTAGAGTTTGCCAAGTTTTGCATATGTATTGTTTGCAATATCTACTATGTGGTTCTTCCATGTTAGTCTTCTATCTAATTTGACTCCTAAGTATTTGACGGATTGGTTATTGTTTAGCCAGGGAACCGGATTGTTACTGATTGTTAACACTGGAGGGGTTATAAATCTTTTAAGGGAGAAAATTTTTGCTTGAGATTTGCTTGGATTTATCTGGATTCTCCATTTGTCAGTCCATTTGATTAATGTATTTAAATCTTTTGAAGGTATTCCAGGGCAATATTTAATTCTTGATGTTGTGACAGGATGGCAGTGTCATCTGCGAAAAAGGCTATTTCGGTATCTATTAATTCCGGAAAATCGGCAAGGTAAATTTTGAACAAAGTTGGTGATAATGGGGAACCTTGTGGAACTCCCGCTGAGATTCTGTATTTTTTCGATATGGTGTCATGTATTTTAATTTTGAACGATCTGTTTAACAAGAAACTTTCAATTATATTTTGCAGATATTTGGGAATGCCTAGATGGCGGAATTTGTATTTCAGACCTGGTGTGCCAGACACGGTCAAAGCTTTAGTAACATCTAAAAATATAGCTGCCGTGTACTTTTCTCGTGGAAGCCCTTTGCAATTAAATCCGTAACTCTTAAAATTTGGTGTTCTGTCGAGTGATTTGCTCTAAAGCTAAACTGGGTATCAGGGATGGCCTTTGTATCGTTTAAGAATTTATTTAAACGCACTAAAATTAGTCTTTCAAACACTTTAGCTAATGAAGGTAATAGGCTAATTGGCCTGTAATTGTCTAGTTGTTGTGGACATTATTAGGTTTGCTAATTGGAATAATTATTGCATTTTTCCAATTGCTTGGTAATACCCTAGTCTTAAAGCTGCATTTAATATTGCTGCTATTGCTGCTATTGTGCATCTTGGTAGTTCTTTTAATATTTGACTAGTTATTAGGTCGTCCCCTGCCGCTTTCCTGTTTTTGAGTCTGTTTATTGTGCGTTTAAGTTCTGCGGGGGATATGAATTTTGTTCTTGCGTCCGCAGAGTATATAGGTTGTTTCATGCTGTTTAAAATTTCCTCATTAAAAGTGTGGTTTACTATTGGATTGGGTTTAAAGGTATTTACAAAGTGAGCAGCAAAGGCTTCCGCTTTCTCTTCATCTGTATAGAGAGTGTTAGTACCTGATTTTAATGGTGGTATTATAGCTTGCTCTCTGGTAACCTTTTTGATGGTAGACCATAATGAAGGTGAACCTGGGCTAATTTGCGCTAAAAATTGCTGAATGAGCTATATCTGTGCTCATCGATTAGAAATTTAACTTTTTTGCATAAAGAGTTCCATTTCTTTTTTTAAGTGTGGCCGTCTATACAACTGCCAGAGTCTTCTAATTCTGTGTTTATTTTTTATCAAATCTACTATGTTTTTCGGTAGCCAGTAAGATAGATGTTTGTTACGCGTATATTGCACTGGTTGACACGATTCTTTAACCGCGAAGCTTATTGCTTCTACTAGATTATTAATTAGTGAATCAATATCTGCTTCGTTTTTGATATCTTTTGGGAACGAAAATTCCGTAGATATTTTTAATCTAAAAAGATCCCAATTTATTTTACCATTTATTAGTTTACTTATATTTTTTACTTTAGCAGTACTCTGAAATGATATTATTATGGGGTTATGATCCGAATCGAGAGCAGGTATTACTGAGTGAAAAACGGGACAATTTATATTTGTGGTTAGACTTATGTCAAGAATGTCAGGAGCGCACTTATTATTAAATGGGTATCGCGTAGGTGCGGGCGGCGCTGTGAATTAAAATATTATGCCTCTGAGCAAACTGTAAAAGTTTTACGACCTGCTTCTGTTGTAATTCTGCCAGTGCCATGCTTATTTTTACTATTTAAGTCGCCGATAACAATTATTTTCTTATTATAGAAAGCATTGTTAATGTTCAAGTTAAAAATTTTATCTAAAGTATTTTCTGGGAATTTCTTATTAGGTGGTTTGTAGGCAGTTATTATGATTATTTCTGAATCGGTTGTGTTTAGATTTATTGCTACCGTCTCCAGGCTATCTGAAGTGGGGCATTGAATTTGACAGTGAGCAAGTTCTTTTCGGATTATAATCGCGACCCCACCCGCAGCTTTACGAGAAGGCCTATCATTTCTATATACATTAAAACCAGGTATCTTGAATTTGTCCGTTGGATGGAAATGTGTTTCCGTAATGCAAGCTATTTGTATTTCGTGAAAGAACAGAAGTTCCTGAATATATTCTCTTGTTGCTTAGACCGTTTGCATTCCAGTTTAATAGTTTAATTAGTTAGCTGGCTACGCTTCATTTTGTAACGCAACCTGAATCATATTTTGGATTTGTGGTAAGAGAAGATTCATTATTTGAGTAATCACAGTACTTGTGATTGATTCGATAGTCTATTCACATCTATGGCTTGATTGTGGACGGCAATGTATTTCTAAAAGTATTTTGAGAATTATTTAAAGGTCTTGTCCAAGGGCCTGGCCTTTCGGGTAGGGGAGGGAATTGTTGAAGGTTGAAGACTGGAGGTTGCCCATATCTGGCTTGCCTGCTTTCATATCTTGTCCCTTGATCTACACTTTGCGAACTATTCAATGCCTTGCCCTGTACTTCGTTAGATCTAGAACCTGCTACCGGTTTATTAAATTTCTTGTTTAATTCTGCCTGATAGAAAGAACAACCACGATAATTCGCGGTGTGATTTTGCTTGCAATTAGCGCAAGAGGGTTGAACCCCAGATTTAGGGAGAGTACATTTTGAGTAATGATGGTCATTGAGGCCATTTAACGCATCGAGGATTGTTGTGACCAGTTAGCTTGCGTATGCCCAAAGCGTTGGCAGTTTTTACATTGGATAGGAAGCTAGTTTTTGTTCGTACAAAGACTCTAACAACACAGCAGTCTAGCTTATTTAGTTTAGAATTGCTCTACCAGCAACATTGTTCTCTACATCAACTGCAACTATCTGCAGAGGTTTTCTATTTTTACCATAAAGTCTTACCACTTTAATACAGGGTATGTATCATTAAGTTCATTTTTAATCTCATTAACATCTAAGCACTCCGGTACATCTTTTATTACAACTTCAAAGGCCTTAACAGATGGGTCTTTAAAAGAGTAGAACTCTATCTCGTTATTTTCCAAAATTTTCTAAATTTCCTAAAATCATCGATGTTATAAAATTGCACTTTGAATTATTATTACTGTATTTGACTTCAAATCTTCAATCTCATTTTTTCACAATATCTTCTTTAAGCAGTTTATAATTTAGAAATTCATCATCTCTTTTATTGTAATTTTGAATTAATAATAATTGGGGGAATTTTTACTGTCTTGAGTTCACTATCATCATTTTCCTCAACGTTATCTAAGGGACCAAATCTGTTTCCTACAGGTACATTATAAAGCGATTGGTTTACCTCAGTTTGTGAACGTTTTTGTCTTTTATCACTTAACACTTCACTAGAATCACTGTTCTTTTTAATATATATCTACCTTTTTTAGTTGGAGCGTGAAAGTACGGTTGAATTGCGCCCTGTCCAAGCTGCTCAGGGCTCATTTTGTCGTTTTGTTTCGCTCCGCTTCTGTGTTTTGAAGTTCCGAGGGAGGTGGAAAAACCCCGGTGCTGCTACGATGTACTTGCTGATGTTGGACAGCTTCTAGATTCGTTAAACCTTGCTGTTGAGCTTGCACAATGTTTTGCATATATATACTGCTGTGGTAAGTTAGCACTCAATTGTGACTGGAATGGTATGTACCCAGCCTGATATTGCGGCAACAATTGACCATTTTGATATGCGAACGTAATGTTATTTTCCACTGAGCACGAGGGGGTGACTCTTCAAAGTTTCCTTCACCGTTTGTTGCCTCCATTGCCATTTTATATGCTGCCCCGTACCGGGGCAGCCGTTCTCACACATTACACTGACCTAGTATTAATGTATGATTATGTACACTTTTCGAAAAATAATAAGAAAATAAATAAACGGAAGAATAAGTAAAACCTACACTTGGTTTTACTAGTGAAACACTTCCACCAATGTTATCAGCGTCGTAACACAATAACTCACTGGTAGTAGCAGAAAGCTTATCGCGAGGAGCGGCTCTCGCTGAGGTCTTACCCCGACGGGAGCCGAGCTCGAACTGATGATATGGGAAACTGAGGGAGATTCTAGTAAGTCGATTACA
The DNA here is from genome assembly GCA_031308135.1 of Acheta domesticus. Classification (NCBI taxonomy): domain Eukaryota; kingdom Metazoa; phylum Arthropoda; class Insecta; order Orthoptera; family Gryllidae; genus Acheta; species Acheta domesticus. Next base: position 47,484,499 of record JAHLJT010009436.1, read on the forward strand.
ATCGAAATACACCCTTCGGGTACAGAGTAGGTTGCTCGGAGAACGTATGTGCTATTGTAGCACCATTAGTGAATGAGCTTTTAAAAAAAGTTGACAACTGAATTTCGTCAACAACAGCTCGTTTTTAATTTCAAAATTAAAACGTATCGGG
>JAHLJT010009436.1:47485649-47542881 GCA_031308135.1 Acheta domesticus
AAAGTACCCTCCAAAATTAAAATATCGGTTTCCAAATTCAAGGGACCGCGACATCATCCAGATCGAATGGGAATATCAATTTTGGAGAAAATCGGCTGAACGGTGTAGTCGCTAGCATGATAACAGACGGACAGACAGACGAACGGACAGACGTTTTGCAGTCGTTCAATTTTTCGGTATCAAGGACCCACAAAACATGGATTTTGGCTTCACCGCATGTTAGAGAATGTTCTTTTCTTCTAAATTTAGCAACTGGATTAATCCCTTTTTCCGTTACCAGGGTGGTAATAAAGAGTTTATCTGCCGTAAATTCGCCAACATTACATAACTTTCCTCTCTTCTCCGTAGCGAGGTTGATCCGAAAAAACTTTATAATTATTTAGCTTATTATTTGCAATTTAATTAGCGTTGGTCGTCATAGCTTAGCAACATGACAGTTAGTGTGTATATTCTGTGAAGTACCTTTCTTGGTTCTATAATAACATGTTACAAGCGAGGTTTTTAAAAGATTAATCTAAACTGTTATGATTCTCCTGAAATAAGAAGTAATCGATGTATACACGACAAGTTATTCATAGTTATCATATTCCACCAAGTGATTCTGGAACCTGAAATGCTTATAGGTTCTGGGAAATATTGAATTAGAAGCAACAAATTATAAGGTTAATTTGTAAAGATAGGATCTGTCACATGATACCATGATTTCTTGTCTCGTAGATCATAACATAATTATGATTAATCACTTCGAGAAAGAAGAGAACCTTGAGCAGCTTTTGTCCACAAGTGGCAGGTTACAAGACATGAGGAACTCCGTTACTTCTTTCTTGTTTCTGTTGAGTGCTGTGAAAAACATTACATTTTTTATTATCACATTCAAAGGGATGTTCTTCTAGAACTTTGCTTGGAAAACGCATGTTTTGATATTTACTTACGACAAGAATTCCATTGCTCAGTTACTTGGAAAGTGGATTTTCATATTATTTATACACTAAGAGCCGTTTTGAAGATGCTGTGGATTCATTAGAATAAGAAAATAAAAAAGAAGGAATTATTACGCCTTTTTCACTCACGGTTAACCAACCATAGATTAGTCACATTACCGTAACTGTACCAATTTAACCTTCCTGGAGGGCAGTGTAAATGGAGAAAGTTTAGAATGAATTATTCATGCATGAATGGTCAACTTATTCGTCAAAGGGATAATTTCGTAAGAATCCATTCGACTGAATTTCATTAAAACAAACGCGCCGATATTTTGTTACACGCATCAAGCCTTTGCTCCGTGTAGCGTACCTACGTAAACGAGACTGGTTCAGTAAAAATGGGTAATAGATACAGAGTTATCACATCAAGTGTTGGAATGTTAGAAGTATGAGGAAGAGGTAGCTTTTTCGTACAGTTTAGCTCGGAGCCAGCATTGACCTGTCTCGGAACAGATTCTGACTGGGAAGATCTGGGTTCGAATCCTGACGGTAGCGAATTTTCGGCACTAGCTAAGCCGGATTCAAGGTAGCTTCGGTGGTGTAACGGTTGGCGGATCGGACTGTTACACCCACGATCGGGGGTTCTAACCCGTTCGAAGCTGTGGAAAAATTATCCTGCGAAAAGTCCTTCATACGCCTTCCTTGGGAGAGGAAGTAAATCCAGGTGTCCCATGTTGCACTTTACTGAATGTCAAAGACACTAGCGTAAATGAAGCCTGTAGGCAAAACTCAAATCGCCAGTTTCGTCGCTCGAGAGATACCATCTTTCTCTGCCAGACGGTGAAAGGAGCGTAGCGGAATTTGCGTGGTCCGGCGGGAGAGCAGGCCTCATGGCCTGAGCCTCACCACGGAAAATAAGACATCATTGATTGATTTATTCAACCGCTATCTGGAGGAGAATTCTAGCGACCGGCTGCTCTGATCACTAGTTTTCCGTGGTTTCTCCAATTAACACCTAGCGAATGATAGAGGAGTACCCTAACAAACGGGCAGTGGACGGCATGCCATCTTTCCTTCCCCTTCTTTGTCCTATCCTCGCCCGTTATTTACACACCCAAACTTTCATGCACTGCAAATAATAATGTGGCTCGCTGGTGAATTGGCCTCCAAATAGGCTCGTTCAATGTAGACTGTCAAACAAATAAAGTGGTTCTCAAACCATAGGATCAACCTATCGGGGAGATGCAAGATCGCTCACATTCTATCACTGGATACCAGCTTTAAAACCCGGTCGCTCCAGATGGAATATTTGGTGAAAAAAAACCTATTTGCGGAAGGTTTTCAGATTTTCCGTTTACCCACTCCATCGTACCACCTCATTCAAATCATATCGTCATCGATCACCATCAATTAATTCGTTCATTTCAGCCGAAAGATCGAGAAAACTTGGATTATAAGGATCTTGGGGAAGATTATAACTCAAACCGGAGAGTCAAAGAACGCTCGCAGTATTTTTTTCTTGATGTAAAGTGTTCAAATAAAGTAAGAATCTGAAAAAGAACTCTTACATACCTTAAAATCCATACGTAGCTGAAACAGAACAAAATTGATGAAGTTGGCGAAAGACTTGCCAAATTTCTTTCGGTACACCGTCTTGAAAAGGATGGTTCATTAATATCCAGTATTTGAATATAAATGGTTATGGTATTTAGTGCGTTTATTGAATACAAACGTAATATGTTACTTCTGCTCCTCGTGCCGGGGGACACTTCCGACCCGGCGCGGCCCGGGGTCTGGGCCACAGAGGCCTCGAGGGGACATCCGCAGGGGGAGGGGGCAATCGCGGGCGGCGGCGGGGGCGGCGCCATCCGTCAAGGCGGGCGGCGGGCCGCGACAGGACATAACTCTGGGGACCGCCTACCTCGCACTCGGGCCGACGCCGCACCGGCCGCCTTCCCCCACCCTCTTCTCCTCCTCCTCCGCCCCTCCGTCCCACTGCTCGTCTCTCTCGCGTCTGATGGACGGCCGGCGCCGCCCACCCCCGCGCCCGCTCGTTTGTCCGCCAATTAGGGAAGTCTGCCGCCAGCGCCGGCGGCTGCGGCGGCGGAGGGCCGGCGACCGGGAAGCCCCGCAGGCGACCGTGGCGAGCTGGCGGTGGAGCGGGGCGAGACGGGACGGGACGGAAGGGATTGGATAGAATGGGACGGGACGGAATGGGATGAGACGGGATCGGTCAGGATGGGACGGAATGCGACAAAACGTGATGAGATGGGACGGATGGGATTGGATAGAACGGTACGGGACTGGTCGGAATGGCATGCGATGGGACGGAATGTGATGAGGTGAAACGGGACGGGTTGGAATGTGACGGGATGGGATGTGACGGGATGGAATGTGACGGGATGGAATGTGACGGGATGGCATGGGACGGGATGGAATGTGACGGAATGGAATGTGACGGGATGGAATGGGACGGGATGGAATGGGACGGGATGGAATGGGACGGGATGGAATGGGACGGGATGGATGGGACGGGATGGAATGGGACGGGACGGGATTGGTCGGGACGGGATGGAACGGGTCGAGATGGAATGGGGCGGGCGGGACGGATGAGGTGGAAAGGGACACGAGATGAAAAGGAAGATTGGGGCTGGCTAGAAACGGATCGAGGTAGGCCGAGGGTGTCCTGAGCGAGGTAGCGACATCGGCAGAACGGGATGGAATCGTGCACTGGGGCGAGCCGAGAGGGAACGGCCTGGGTGGAGGACGGACAAGGGTGAATCGGAGAAGTCAGGTGATGTAGTGAAGTACATCGGATGAGGCATGGCGGCGGCGCGCTGCAGCGGCGATGGCCGTGGCGGGGTCGGTTGATTATCTAGTAACTCCGGGCGCGTCAACAGCTAAGGTCTTTAACGTCGATTTACGGAGATTTTCCCCACCGAGTACCTTGCAATAGCATGGGTGATAATGTAAAGCGTATGTGTGTGTCAATATATATATATATATATATATATATAATATATATATATATATATGTATGTGTGTGTGTGTTTGTGTGTGTGTGTGTGTGTGTGTGCGCGTGCGTGCGCGTGTGCGTGTGCCCGCGCGTTTGTTAGGATACTGCTCCGTATTCGTCTGGTGGTGATCGGAGAAACCACGGAAAACTTCCTGTCAGAGTAGCCGTCCGCTAGAATTCTCCTCCAGACACCGACTGAATTCGACCTAGCTGACAAGCTAGTGTCGAAAATCCTGCCACACGTGTGGACTGGAACCTAAAGACCACCCGGCCAGCAGTGACATCAGTCGATGCCCTGAGCCACCATCTCGTGGCGGCGGGGACGGGATTGGGTCGGAGCGGCGCGGGGTGGGCTGTGGCGGGGCAGCGCCGGAGACGGGGCGTGGCGAGGCCAGCCACCGAATGATGGATTAGCGGCGCGGCGCTCGATGAAGACGCGGCCGTGCCCGCGTAGGCCGCCTGCCCTGCCCTGCGCCGCCGCGGCGCGCGGGCGTTCCACGCAAATGAAGCGCCGGCCCATTCACGTGTCCGCACCAATCACTGAGGATGTGGCTTTCGGGAAAAGTTAATAGGCGTGTTGAGTTCGCCGTTCTCCCGTCTGTAATCGTGGATGAGGCTATGTAATACGATGTGGGAGAGTCCAGGAGGATGCGATGCGGGAGCGTGTAGGAGGATACGATGTGGTCATGGTGAAGAATAGTAAAAAGTTAATATTGAATGGAAGTATCTTGATGAATTAGCTGCTATAACCAACCAACGATCTACAGAACTAGATTGTTCATGTTTCTGCTTTCGATTGTCGGATATGTTGAACTTGAAACGAGGCGCACAGCTATGCACTACGTTTTGTATGTGATTTTCAACGATATTTTATGAATTACTGAGCAACCGGGAAAAAATTCACTTATTTAAATATAAAAGTGTAGCTAACGTTTCCCAGAATCCATTAATATAATTATCTCATTTTCTGCAAAAATACACGCCTTAACAGCTTATTGTCCGGGATCAAGCACATGTGGAAGGTTCAAGCTATACGTAAAGACAACTCAGATAGTACGTTATCATTACATTGGGATTGGACAAACAGTTGCTCAGTGTCCTACGCTATGGAAAAGTACGAAATATGTAGCGTTTCTCGCAATGATAGGGAGGTAGCCGAGGACGAGGATGGCGGAAGAGGAGGGGCGGATGTGGCCCTTGCGAGGATGGCGGCCGGTGATGGATTAGCGCCCGCCCGATCGATGGCGCGCCGCCGCCGCGGGCGAAGACCACGGCCACCGGGCGCCGCCGCACCTGCGAGAGCACGCGAGGGCCGCCCTCCCGCGCGTCGCCGGTTGGGCGCCGTGCCCGATTCTCACGCGGGTACGGCGTCGCGCGCGTGAAGCTGGGCTCTGTCGGAAGTTTGATTAGTAGCGAGGCGGATTTGCATGCCCTAAAAAAAATCTTGAAATATGCTTTTAAAATATACATTTGTGGCTTAAAAATTGTGAAATATGTACTTTAATATGCGTTTATGACCTAAGAATTCTGAAATATACACTTTAATACATATTCAAATTAACAATATTACATTTTCTGCATAAAACTTTCTTGATAAAATTCTGGAGAAGCATGCTTGCAATAAAAACTAGTGGTGCTACAGAATGGCACAGACTTTCCCGTTTTCTATTCCCTTGGGTCTTCGCTAGCTATTCGGAATTGCAATGTACACTTTCTTGGCAGCTGATATCTATCACCGCACAAACTACTTTTTTTGTCATTTTCTTAATTTTTCGGTTTCTTATTGGTAGAACGGAATATTAATTTTAGAATATTGAAAGAACACAGAAACCAAGTCCTAAATGGAAATTTTTCTTTTAAAAATGATGTGCCGTTTTAAAAGAAAATTGCGTTTAAGCACTAGTAAAAATGGGAAATTTGAAGCTCATTTTCACAGAAAATTTTTGAGTTTTCAAAATACTTTATTTGAAGTTATTTGAAGCACCTACACTCACAAATATAATAGTCTTTACAAATTGCTAGTAATGTGCATATTAAAAATGTCGGAGATCTTTCAAAAAAATTACATTTATGTAAGAGTAGTAAATAGAAATGTATAGTAATAGATAGTAAGTATAAAGATATAAATATAAAAATAAATATAAATATAATAGTAAGTATAGGAATAGATAGTAAGTAAAAAAGAAAAAGAAAAAAGAAAAGAAAATTGTGACAACCTTTCCTAACAATGAACGCTCACATATAGACTCTATGAAAACAGGAAACGTTTTCTCTATTTTAACGAATATGCAAATATTTTCTCATAATTATACGAATATGCCTCAAAGGAAAAAGCGATCAAATATGCACAAATATGCACAGAACAAAATGTCAAGAAATTCTCTTAAGCTATGCCTTGAAGCAATGGAGAAAAATTTGCAAGATCATACAAATCCTCTTCCTATTGAATTAGTGTTTCCGCGCGCGTGAATTGCTAAGGTCTTAGTTCCGTAAGTGTAGTTCATGTTTTTATCGCGACTATTGCGGTAAGTTTACTCTGGTGGATGGTGAAGTTTGGCGCTGACCTACACGTCGGCTTGCCGTGTTTTCTCCGGCCAGATATCTCCCACCAGCGGGGCACCTCCCCAGCCAGAACACGCTCTACGCTCCCGACTGCTCTCTCGATTTGTGGGGTAGTGTAGTGCATGCGAGTACGAGTGTAAATAAGAAAGGATAGGACAAGGAAGAAGAAGAAAAAATTGCACGCGGTCCGTGACCCGTTTATTAGGGCATTACTTTTGGAAATAAAACCGATATCTGACCGATATCTTAAGAAACAGTTTTTAATTTTTCTGTCCAGAATTTTAATTCGGGATAACTTTTCGAATATTATATTTTAAAACTACGGTAGTTGTTAATATTGGTCAATAAATTCACAAATAATTTAGCCAAGCACCTCAGGCGGGATCAAACACACGCACTGCAAGTAGAGGTCATTTCACTCACCCATAAGAACGCCCTTGAAATTTACAGCTTTTTAAAAACCTGTACATTTGTGGAGGGAAATCATGGCCCTCTTGACTCATTTTCGAATTTTCGTTCGTATTCTGGAAGGAGCCAGGGGTTCGAGTCTTAGGAGAATCGTTTCAGCATGTAGCTTAAATGACAGCAGCAGATAAGTTTTCATCACGTAGATGAAATGTGGTTAACGTTATCATACAACTTCCTTTAAACATCTTGCATCTATTATATTCCTCTGTAGTCGTTAATCTGTCATGATCATTCTTTAATTCTTCACAGTCCCAATACCGTGATCCTGTTGCTTAGAAAAGATGACGTCATAATGGTGTAATACTCTATTTCAGTTGCAACCAAAAATGAGTGTGGCATCATCATCGTTCTGGAATTTGTCTTCTCAAATGTGCAGCAGACTGCGAAGGAAACGACTTTCTTGATCCGTAGGGTGGTTGTTTGAATTCCACTCAAAGCAGAAATGAATTGCTTAGGGTTCTGGTACATAATCATACCTACGCTTACCTCACGATGATCTATATATTTATTCGTCTCATGTCACTGTGTGGGAAAGCCAAGTTGTATCACATATCTTTGTATGATCGACATAGTGTTAGGGACAAGACAGAACGAAACGTTCTAAGTTTGTAACAAACAAATAACATACGAGTAATATAAAAAACTAAGATACTGCATACTTCAGTGTAAGATACATATTTCCCAGAATTTACTTTAAAATATCAAAATTCGTTGAAAGATTTTTATGAAATTGATTCATTAAAATTACGGGAAAAAAACATGAACATTTTCTCATATCACATCATACAAAACAATATCACAAAATGTATTTTAAATATCTTTTTTCGTCATTGGGAATAGTCCCTTATCGTTGACTATGCGCAATTCCTAATACTCTGTATATGCGATGTATATACAGAGTATGTTTGATAGGAAAGGTTTGATATGAGAGTGTATGTTTGATAGGAAAGGGGCCAGGAAAATAATCGGGAAATAAAACCAGTGAAAGCAGATTGAGAGGTAAATCATGCAGAAAGCAGAAACACAAACGAGCACGATATATGCTTGGCTGTGCTGCGTTATTAACGGAAACTATTGAAAAAAAGTGCAGAGAAATAGGATTTATAGCTGACAGAATATTCCTAGTTGTGGAATTAAACAGCTACGGATTTTTGGTCGCTATGTTCTGCTGACTCACTCTTAATACCGTCTATTACAATTTTATTTATCCGAGAAATGCCCCTAGAAAAAGTTCCACGAATTCTGGGCCGTCCGTCAGCAATATCCGTTCAAACACTCCCACCAGTGCACTAACGCCCGCTCTGTAGACGCACCCTTGCAAATTAAATGACGCATTCACACGTCTAGGCAATCAGAGAGTAAAGCGCTTGGTGGTTAAATGTTAACCAGGCACTCGGCTTTGTGCTCTAGCGGGAAAGCTCCGATGTAGTCCTGCTAGTTGACGTGGAAGCCGCGACGAGAATAATACGACAGGAATCATTGCGGCGTCAATGGGATGGTAGGATGTAGTTGCTCAGATGTGCGTGTAGATTGGAAGTGAATACCCTGCCCCGAGGGTTGTGGAAGAGGTGTGATTGCGTTCGCGCTAATCGTAATTCTAGTCGTGTCTTTTGAACCCTGTCAGTTATGTAGACCCTGAAAATTCTGTGTGTTAATTTTTCGAAAGTAAAATAAAGCTTTCGATAGTTTGACTTGTGAATCATACAGGTTTTCTCCCAATGTTTCTTGACTTTTGTTCAAAAAATTCATAGGTTGGGGTATTAAATGTATTACAGAAAAAAATTCTTTATCTTCACTAAACGAATCTTGTTATAAAACGGGAGGTATAGAGTGTTTTCTTTTAATAAATTTTAAAAAATTGAAAGGTTGTTAAATAGTGAAAATGTCTTTCCACTTTTGGAGATTTTGGGCCCCTTCGAATACTCCGCAAAAGATGGAACATGTTTTCACAATTGAAGGCATGAAATGTATTTATAAAACGTCTCTTTGTAACATTAGGAATATAACACGTTTCGAGTAATCAATGATTGATTCTTTACAAGCTTAATTGATGTCAAGAAAGAATTGTACTTTCTAAGATTCAAGAAAGAAATGATAAGCATTAGATTTTTTTCATACGAATGTTGGGTTATATTACCGAATTTATGTTCTTTCTGCTCAAATATTTGAAATTAGATTGCAAAGAGAGCAACGGTGCAACGCAGGGCAACGAAGCGAAATGAATTTACAACAGCAGCGACTGCTTAAATGTTCTCACGGTCTTTAAGGGGAGGTCAAGGCTGGAGAATCTAGTCTTCCGTGTCACGCTCGTGTGTATTTTGCAATCAACGCGGGGAGTGCCCAAGCTCTCAGAGCGACGTTCGGCTTGTTCCTCTTGTTATAGCGGTCCACTCAACTTCTTGCTCAAGGTACTTAATTGGACCAGGCATTATGCACATCTCGCACACGGACTATTTGATCACAATGCTTTCGTCCTCTTCGGAGACGTCCTTGTCTGAAAGCACGAACGTAAATAGCACCTGGACAGACGTTCTTTCTTCGACTGCGAATCCAATCGGATACAGCACACGAAGTAGGTTTTAACGAGCTGTCCCTTATGTTTTATTCCTCATCTGCGCCGCGCCGCTCTCGCGTCTCCTCGGCAGTCACGACGCAACGCCCGGCCCGGCCGCCTCTTGGGACATCACGCCGCATTATGCAGAGTGCGCCCGAGAGCGGGACAGCGAGTATTTGGGTAGCGCGTTAAATTGGTTTAATGGTATGTCTCAATCTCCGCCCCGACCCGCCGTTCGAGGAAACGACTGGCGGTTATTAAGTTCTTAAGATGCGGGAGATCGATAACGAGCATTGTGTCCGGGCGGCCGCGGGCGGCGGCCGGGCGCGCGGTGGCCGCCCGGCAGCCGGTCGCCCCCGGCGGCGGGGCAGGCGGAGATGGTGGCGGCGGCAGCGGGGATGCAGGTGGACGTAGAGACCGCGGCGGCGGGCTGTGGCGGTGGGCGGTGGCAATGGCGGTGGCGGTGGGCGGTGGCGGTGGGCGGTGGCGGTGGGCGGTGGCGGTGGGCGGTGGCGGTGGGCGGTGGCGGTGGGCGGTGGCGGTGAGGGTGGGTGGTGGCGGTGAGCGGTGGGCGGTGGTAGTGGTGGCGGCGGCGAGGGAAGCGGGGACGGGGTGGTGGCGAGGGTAGTGGCGGAAGGCGGTGGCGGCAGCGGCGGCGATGTAAGCTGGGACAGAGCTGTGGAGGTGGCGGTGGGCGGTGGTGGTGGGCGTTGGCTGCGGCGGTGGAGGCGACGGAAGCGGGAACGGAGCGGGGGCGGGGGCGGTGGGCAGTGGCAGTGGCGGTGGCGGCGATGGAAGCTGGGACTGGGTGGTGGGCGGTAAGCAGTGGCGGTGGCGGTGGCGGTGGAGGCGGTGGAAGCCAGGGTGGTGGCGTTTCGTAGTGACGTTGGTGGTGGCGATAGCCGTGGCGGTAGCCGTGGCCGTGGCGGTGGTACTGGCGTAGTGGCGTTGGTGATGGCAGTGGCGGCGACAGCGTCGGAAGCAGGCGGTGGCAGTGAGGGCAGCTGGAACGGAACGGCGGCGCTGGGATTGGGATGATGGCGATTATGGTGGGGTGGTGGTGGCTGTGGATGCTAGCCGTGGTTTGGAGAGTGACGGTAATGGTAGCGGTAGGCTTAGGTTCCAGAGGCAGCGGTGGTGGAGGCGCTGTCGGCGATGGCAACGGCAACGTGGGTTGGAGCAGTAGCAGAAGTTGAGGCGGCGGCGGAGGCGGAGGCTGCGTACATCTAAATTGAGCGGCGAGCGCAGACCGGCTCCGAAGCGACCGCCCCGGCGCGACCGGCCTCCGATCGCAACGCGGTCCCACCACGCGAAGGCCAGTCCGCGCAGCAGTGGGCGCAGAAGCTGCTTGCAGCGACATATTCCGTGTGCTGGCTCCAGAAACTCTGCTTTTGTTGAGTTCGAAAAATTGCGTTCTTCAAATTTTGCTTTTAACATCTGAAATGATAATTTTTCCATGTAAAATAAAATTAATTGCCCGCACTACAAGAAAACTATTACTTTAGTGTCCAGATCATACAACGAAGCAGGTCAAGTAATGTTGCTATTGCTGCCTTCATGGTTAACTGTCACTGGGGTTACAAAGAACATTAAAGAACACATTGTTGATTTGTTTAGCTACGACGCTAATTTACTTAGATGAAAAGATATAGACAAAAAATATTACCATTTCTGTGGGAAGAACGTTATATGATACTCGTAGAATGATAATAGTGCAGTAGGCTTCTCGACGACACCTCGGAAAGCGCGTAGTGCTCAACCCGTGACTTGCTGTGGAGGTATTCACATTGTGGAATTGTAGAGGCGTACTTTCCGTGTTTCTTGAGTCCAAAAAGCTGCGAGTCTTCAAATTTTAATTTCAAGTTCTGAAACGCTTTGTAACACTCCTTAAAATCTATAAATCGCCCATAAGTGCCCAGAAGTAAGTGTACTTTCCAAAACGTAGAAGCGAGGTCAAGCAAGTTAACCACAACAGTCAAGCATGGTTCACCGTCTCTGCGGTTTTCAATGTTAAGAGCTATTTTAACACTGAATTATTGTTGAATTTCTATAGAAACAGCTCGTGCTGTTTTAGATGAAAGACATAAGTAGTGCAGGCGCACCGATCCTCTGGTAAGTCGACTGTAAAACGTTTAATATTGTACAGAATTGTTATTACATTGTTTGATTAATTGGTAAAAATTATGTACGTATGTCTGAAAAGGCAGCAGGATATGGGAAACTTTTTTTTTTTTTTTTTTTTTTTATTCATATCCTGCCCGTTCGGCCCTTCCGGCCTTTCGGGGGTTATTATTTACAAAATATACATACATCAATTACGTAACAGTCTCCTTCAGTTACATCAGGGCACAAGTACACTTACTTGAGCTCAGGTTTTAATCTACTTATAATAATACTACATTACTATTTACATTGATACAAAGTTACAACATTGTGTAAATACCACATTTGTGAATGATACTACATACAGTTATAATCATCACAAACATATTTACAAAGTCAACATCAGCAATAATTCATGGGGGCTTTAAGCGATCTTTTGGATAGCGTGACAATATCCTGGATGGTGTATACGCTGTACGGCCAAGGTTGAAAGTTCTTTTGCTCGGACAAGCTTCAAGCCTTAAGTAAAATTTTTTAGATAATTTATTTATGTGTGCTTAATGCAACTAATGTTCAATTCCCTTTGGATTTGCGCATTAGGAATAAACCAAGGAGCTTTGGTAATCAGTCTTAGGAATTTGTTTTGTATTATTTCTAATTTATTAATATGCGTGTTTGCAGCTCCTCCCCATACTGAGCATGCATAGGTGAGCGACGGCCGAATTATAGATTTATAAATTGTTACTCCGTTTTCTATTCTTAATGTTGAATTTTATTTATTAATGGGTAGAGTTTGCCAAGTTTTGCATATGTATTGTTTGCAATATCTACTATGTGGTTCTTCCATGTTAGTCTTCTATCTAATTTGACTCCTAAGTATTTGACGGATTGGTTATTGTTTAGCCAGGGAACCGGATTGTTACTGATTGTTAACACTGGAGGGGTTATAAATCTTTTAAGGGAGAAAATTTTTGCTTGAGATTTGCTTGGATTTATCTGGATTCTCCATTTGTCAGTCCATTTGATTAATGTATTTAAATCTTTTGAAGGTATTCCAGGGCAATATTTAATTCTTGATGTTGTGACAGGATGGCAGTGTCATCTGCGAAAAAGGCTATTTCGGTATCTATTAATTCCGGAAAATCGGCAAGGTAAATTTTGAACAAAGTTGGTGATAATGGGGAACCTTGTGGAACTCCCGCTGAGATTCTGTATTTTTTCGATATGGTGTCATGTATTTTAATTTTGAACGATCTGTTTAACAAGAAACTTTCAATTATATTTTGCAGATATTTGGGAATGCCTAGATGGCGGAATTTGTATTTCAGACCTGTGTGCCAGACACGGTCAAAAGCTTTAGTAACATCTAAAAATATAGCTGCCGTGTACTTTTTCTCGTGGAAGCCCTTTGCAATTAAATCCGTAACTCTTAAAATTTGGTGTTCTGTCGAGTGATTTGCTCTAAAGCTAAACTGGGTATCAGGGATGGCCTTTGTATCGTTTAAGAATTTATTTAAACGCACTAAAATTAGTCTTTCAAACACTTTAGCTAATGAAGGTAATAGGCTAATTGGCCTGTAATTGTCTAGTTGTTGTGGACATTTATTAGGTTTGCTAATTGGAATAATTATTGCATTTTTCCAATTGCTTGGGTAATACCCTAGTCTTAAAGCTGCATTTAATATTGCTGCTATTGCTGCTATTGTGCATCTTGGTAGTTCTTTTAATATTTGACTAGTTATTAGGTCGTCCCCTGCCGCTTTCCTGTTTTTGAGTCTGTTTATTGTGCGTTTAAGTTCTGCGGGGGATATGAATTTTGTTCTTGCGTCCGCAGAGTATATAGGTTGTTTCATGCTGTTTAAAATTTCCTCATTAAAAGTGTGGTTTACTATTGGATTGGGTTTAAAGGTATTTACAAAGTGAGCAGCAAAGGCTTCCGCTTTCTCTTCATCTGTATAGAGAGTGTTAGTACCTGATTTTAATGGTGGTATTATAGCTTGCTCTCTGGTAACCTTTTTGATGGTAGACCATAATGAAGGTGAACCTGGGCTAATTTGCGCTAAAAATTGCTTGAATGAGCTATATCTGTGCTCATCGATTAGAAATTTAACTTTTTTGCATAAAGAGTTCCATTTCTTTTTTAAGTGTGGCCGTCTATACAACTGCCAGAGTCTTCTAATTCTGTGTTTATTTTTTATCAAATCTACTATGTTTTTCGGTAGCCAGTAAGATAGATGTTTGTTACGCGTATATTGCACTGGTTGACACGATTCTTTAACCGCGAAGCTTATTGCTTCTACTAGATTATTAATTAGTGAATCAATATCTGCTTCGTTTTTGATATCTTTTGGGAACGAAAATTCCGTAGATATTTTTAATCTAAAAAGATCCCAATTTATTTTACCATTTATTAGTTTACTTATATTTTTTACTTTAGCAGTACTCTGAAATGATATTATTATGGGGTTATGATCCGAATCGAGAGCAGGTATTACTGAGTGAAAAACGGGACAATTTATATTTGTGGTTAGACTTATGTCAAGAATGTCAGGAGCGCACTTATTATTAAATGGGTATCGCGTAGGTGCGGGCGGCGCGTGAATTAAAATATTATGCCTCTGAGCAAACTGTAAAAGTTTACGACCTGCTTCTGTTGTAATTCTGCAGTGCCATGCTTTATTTTTACTATTTAAGTCGCCGATAACAATTATTTTCTTATTATAGAAAGCATTGTTAATGTTCAAGTTAAAAATTTTATCTAAAGTATTTTCTGGGAATTTCTTATTAGGTGGTTTGTAGGCAGTTATTATGATTATTTCTGAATCGGTTGTGTTTAGATTTATTGCTACCGTCTCCAGGCTATCTGAAGTGGGGCATTGAATTTGACAGTGAGCAAGTTCTTTTCGGATTATAATCGCGACCCCACCCGCAGCTTTACGAGAAGGCCTATCATTTCTATATACATTAAAACCAGGTATCTTGAATTTGTCCGTTGGATGGAAATGTGTTTCCGTAATGCAAGCTATTTGTATTTCGTGAAAGAACAGAAAGTTCCTGAATATATTCTCTTGTTTGCTTAGACCGTTTGCATTCCAGTTTAATAGTTTTAAATTAGTTAGCTGGCTACGCTTCATTTTTGTAACGCAACCTGAATCATATTTTGGATTTGTGGTAAGAGAAGATTCATTATTTGAGTAATCACAGTACTTGTGATTGATTCGATTAGTCTATTCACATCTATGGCTTGATTTGTGGACGGCAATGTATTTCTAAAAGTATTTTGAGAATTATTTAAAGGTCTTGTCCAAGGGCCTGGCCTTTCGGGTAGGGGAGGGAATTGTTGAAGGTTGAAGACTGGAGGTTGCCCATATCTGGCTTGCCTGCTTTCATATCTTGTCCCTTGATCTACACTTTGCGAACTATTCAATGCCTTGCCCTGTACTTCGTTAGATCTAGAACCTGCTACCGGTTTATTAAATTTCTTGTTTAATTCTGCCTGATAGAAAGAACAACCACGATAATTCGCGGTGTGATTTTGCTTGCAATTAGCGCAAGAGGGTTGAACCCCAGATTTAGGGAGAGTACATTTTGAGTAATGATGGTCATTGAGGCATTTAACGCATCGAGGATTGTTGTGACAGTTAGCTTGCGTATGCCCAAAGCGTTGGCAGTTTTTACATTGGATAGGAAGCTTAGTTTTTGTTCGTACAAAGACTCTAACAACACAGCAGTCTAGCTTATTTAGTTTTAGAATTGCTCTACCAGCAACATTGTTCTCTACATCAACTGCAACTATCTGCAGAGGTTTTCTATTTTTACCATAAAGTCTTACCACTTTTAATACAGGGTATGTATCATTAAGTTCATTTTTAATCTCATTAACATCTAAGCACTCCGGTACATCTTTTATTACAACTTCAAAGGCCTTAACAGATGGGTCTTTAAAAGAGTAGAACTCTATCTCGTTATTTTCACAAAATTTTCTAAATTTCCTAAAATCATCGATGTTATAAAATTGCACTTTGAATTTATTATTACTGTATTTGACTTCAAAATTTTCAATCTCATTTTTCACAATATCTTCTTTAAGCAGTTTATAATTTAGAAATTCATCATCTCTTTTATTGTAATTTTGAATAATAATTGGGGGAATTTTTACTGTCTTGAGTTCACTATCATCATTTTCCTCAACGTTATCTAAGGGACCAAATCTGTTTCCTACAGGTACATTATAAAGCGATTGGTTTACCTCAGTTTGTGAACGTTTTTGTCTTTTATCACTTAACACTTCACTAGAATCACTGTTTCTTTTTAATATATATCTACCTTTTTTAGTTGGAGCGTTGAAAGTACGTTGAATTGCGCCCTGTCCAAGCTGCTCAGGGCTCATTTTGTCGTTTTGTTGCTCCGCTTCTGTGTTTTGAAGTTCCGAGGGAGGTGGAAAAAACCCCGGTGCTGCTACGATGTACTTGCTGATGTTGGACAGCTTCTAGATTCGTTAAACCTTGCTGTTGAGCTTGCACAATGTTTTGCATTATATACTGCTGTGGTAAGTTAGCACTCAATTGTGACTGGAATGGTATGTACCCAGCCTGATATTGCGGCAACAATTGACCATTTTGATATGCGAACGTAATGTTATTTTCCACTGAGCACGAGTGGGGTGACTCTTCAAAGTTTCCTTCACCGTTTGTTGCCTCCATTGCCATTTTTATATGCTGCCCCGTACCGGGGCAGCCGTTCTCACACATTACACTGACCTAGTATTAATGTATGATTATGTACACTTTTCGAAAATAATAAGAAAATAAATAAACGGAAGAATAAGTAAAACCTACACTTGGTTTTACTAGTGAAACACTTCCACCAATGTTATCAGCGTCGTAACACAATAACTCACTGGTAGTAGCAGAAAGCTTATCGCGAGGAGCGGCTCTCGCTGAGGTCTTACCCCGACGGGAGCCGAGCTCGAACTGATGATATGGGAAACTGAGGGAGATTCTAGTAAGTCGATTACAATCGAAATACACCCTTCGGGTACAAGTAGTTGCTCGGAGAACGTATGTGCTATTGTAGCACCATTAGTGAATGAGCTTTTAAAAAAAGTTGACAACTGAATTTCGTCAACAACAGCTCGTTTTTAATTTCAAAATTAAAACGTATCGGTGACGCTCTACGGTACTAAGAGGAGCGTTGAATGTTGTGAGATGATTAAAGAGTTACAAGCTTAATGCCATATGGCAGGAACCCTGCAGTATATGATGGTTCAACCTATTGTTAAACAAGCAATTATGGAATAATGAAATAATGATGACTAGTTCATTGATTATTATTATAGATGTGTTATTGCAAAGATAAAATAAAAATTGGAAATGGGCCCCGAAACATAAATGTTGAATCACAACCATATACCAGACAAGCTGGTTTAATACATAGCTCATTGAACCAACTTGTGCACGTGCAGTTGTTAATATATATTATCCCTATGTTTATACTTGTCCGACCAAAAGAAATCAAGTCTAATTAGAGTAATTTTGGCCTTGAGATGAGGCCACGTGGCCCACAGCGCGCGCGCTCACCACCTGCGCCCGATGGCTATCGGAGAGGCGGGCGCGGACGCGGGCGCGAGATTTCGCCAGCCCCGCCCCGCCCCGCCCCGCCCTGCCGCGCCTCGCCCCACGCCGCTCCTTGCCACTCTGGTTCACTCTGCCGCGCCTTCTCTCGGCCAGACTCCGCTCCTCCTATTCCGCCCCGTTCCGCCCTCCTCCGCGACCTCACCGGCCGCGCTCCGTTCCTCTCCGTCCCCTCCCCATTCCATCACGCCCCTCCCCCCCGCTCATCACGGCCCCGTTCCGCCCCGCCCCTCACCGCCCCACTCACTGTTTGTCCCCCCCCGCCCCGCCCCCCCCCCGCTCTCATCCGATACTCTCTGCCTTGCTCCATCCACCCACCCGACCCGTTCTCTCCCCATTCCACTCAAGAGCCGTTCCTTCCATTTCGCCTTGCCCTGCTCCACCCACCCATACCGTCCGTCTCCCCGCTCCCGCCATATGCCCAGATCCCTTCCATCGCTATTCGGCTCGTCCCTACTCACCGCGCTCGCATCCATCCCGATCGCATCTGCTCAGATTCTCCATCTACCCGTACCGCTCCTCTCTCTCCGCCCAGATCCACTCCATTCCTCTTCTCGCCCCTCCTCGCCCCACCTCCGTCTACACTAACTTTATTTCACTACACCGCATTTCCGCTCTGCCCTCCTCCGGCCTGTTTCCGTTCTTCCCATCTTGCTCCACCTCTCTCTGTTTCACCTAATCCCTCTCCACTCTACCCCACCCATCTCCGCACAACCCCCAACAATCCGTTGTCCCTCTAACTCGCCCCACTTCACTGTCCCACCTCATTCTGCTCGACAACACTGTCTCATCCCACAAATATACGCTCCGTTCTGTCCCTCCTCATATCCTCCCTGCCCCAAATATCCCCACACCCCTACCCTCCCACCGCCACTCTCACAGCCGCCCCCCGCCCTGACACCTGCCCTTGCTTTCCCCCACCGCCCTGATTCTCGCTCCCACCCGACTTCGTATGTTCAACCCCACTCTCTTACCCTTCAACCTCATACCCCCACGCTAGCCTCACATCCGCCCTCATACAACACCACCCCAGCCTCCCACCCTCACAGCCGCCCTCCTGCCCTCCCCCTTACCCGCCTTCATACCCGCCCCTTACCCACCTTCATACCCGTCCTTTACCCGCCTTCATACCCTCCCCCTTACCCGCCTTCATACCCGCCCCTTACCCGCCTTCATACCAGCCCCCTTACCCGCCACTCCCTCTCACATCCTCACAGGTACGCCTCTGCACGCCCCACCCTACCTCCCCCACCTCCCTCCTACCACCCAGGCACGCCACCGAGCCGGCGGCAGCTGCAGCGCCGCGCGCCGAGCGATTCCACTCCACCGGCGCGGGGCGGCCTGCCGCGCCAGCCCCGTCATTTCCACCGGCGTAATGGCACGGCGTGAAAACGAGAGCGCGAAACGCATCGTAACTCAGTGAGCTGTTGGCCGACGTCTTTACCGGCTCTAAACACCGTCATCACGCGCCCCGCGCCGCGCTTGCGGTTTCCGCGTTCCTTTTGGCGCGGACGATATCAAACGGAGGCAATTTCCGATTACTGCCACAATGCGTAATTGAACGGGTATGTTAGGACGCAGGGGATAAATCAAGAAGTAGTAGGGCGAGAGCGCCGCTGTAATGATGGTGAGACTTGGCTTTGCTGCCATGTGTTGAACAGTTTTCTACCGCGTTACGAATCATTTATGAGACGCTTTGTGGTGCAATATAATCCAATCACTTTCACTTTGCTTCGTGGTCGTAATTTATTTGTTACCACCGTACTTTTTGCAGTCATTTCATACAAAGGTATCATTGATGCAATACTATTTATCGTCACATACAAATAATCTCATTTTTTTATTAATTTTTGATTTGATGGTCTAGTTATCAGTATTTCATTTACAAGGCCGAAACAAATGAGCAGATACAATAAAATGTACATTTCATTAAGTTAGTTTTTTCAATAAGTCCCTATATTTCAGTCGCACTGATTCTATAATAAATGTGTAACGTATCACTGTGAACTCATTTCGAAATCATTATCCAATTGACAATTAAATTCTACCAGATAATGACTGGATATTCAGTCGATTGTACGTTTCAAATGTGCTGGTGGATTTTTCAAGCCTAGTATAATTTCAACCAATGGGTTTGATCATGGAGTACTTTCCGTTTTAAGGAACTTATTCTGTCATAGTAACACTGGAAAATCTTTTCGTTTTTGTAAAATCTTGAAATAAATGTTCCAGTATTAAAACACATTATTTACTTAATGCAAATCCCTTATTTGATTATAAATTTCATGAGTTACCTTTGTAAAAAGTGATGCAGTTTAATTTGTAATTAAGTACTTTCCCAACAAATTTCACAATGATATAACAGAATGAGAAACACTAGACAATTTGTTTTGTTTTAGTTTTTTATTTCCATTACTTAGGCTATATCACGGCGAAATACACTGCTTTCAGGGTGATATCTCTGATATTTTACGCTTTTTGGAGATCCCTGTAAAGATCCTTCTCAATTTGTGCACTAAAATGACCGAACAGAGCAATGGCTTCTAGTATTTTAACATCAAGACAGTGATCGGCTTCGATAAGCTTTTAAGCTAGCTGGGCATCTCCCCATCGGAGTCAAGGTCTAAGCTCCTGTCTGGTCTTTCGGCATGTGTAGTAGAGTACTGCATGTAAGTGTAAGTAAGTGAAGACAAGAAAGAGGAAGGAAAGATCTCGCGGTCCCTGGTCCGTTTGTTAGGATACTGCTACGCCATTAGTTTGGTACTGATCGAAGAAACTGCGGAAAACTACCGATCAGAGCAGCCGTCCGCTAAATTTCTCCTCCACCCAGCGGCTGCATTCGACGTAGCTATGTAGCTAGTGTCGAAAAATGTGCCTCCGTCTGGACTCGAATCCTGGGACCTGCGGGTTAGAGGCACTCCATTGACATCATTTGATGCCCTGAGCCACTTAAGCCGATACCAGCGATTGAAGAATCTCATAACACTCAGGGTGGGTCTCTAATCACTTGGACAACTTCGTGAAATAAAACTTGTTACCAAGAATTCATTGGCGCAAAGTAATCATCTTCGACACGCTACATACAGTAGAAGTTTGCTGCATTCATTCTTAGACACCTGTAGGCGATTTCATATAATCTGATTCTCCCTCATCGAAATATAATGATGCAAATTTACCTCCCCCTCTTACGTAGTGGCGGCTTCCGCATTCTTGCCCGCCAGCGCCGCGCTGTAAACACCACGAGCGCGTCGTTTCCGATTACACAGGCGCAGTTCGCGTGGGCGTCGTTGGGAGGCGTCGCCGCCAGGTGCAGCAGATTATTCCGAAGAACACAGAGGCTGCGAAGGCCGGCGAGGCCGCTGGCACTTCGTCTTGCCTCTTGTCTCCGCGCCCAGACGTTTATCAGAGAATTATAGGCGCGTTTGCGCCCGCTGCAGTGCGCGGCCGCCCCGCTCGTTTGTCGTCCGCGCACGCGCAAAGACGAATGGGGAATGCGTTTAAGACCTGATCGCGGGATAAGCTGGAATTAGCGGCGCTCCGAAGAGGTAGGCGTGAAATACAGTAGGGGTGTGGAGCTTGAATTTAGGAGGACAATGACGTATGAATGTGAAGTCTTTCGACGAAGATTGTGGATGTTTGTTTGTTTTTTTTAATTAGGGACTGAAGATATTTAAAAAAGAAAACGTGTAATTCCGTTCATAAGTAACGGAATTACATTCCTTTCCGTGTTGATACTAATGTTTTCATTGGAATTTTAAACAATGGAGTGAAGAAGACATTTTTTTTCAGTTTTCTCCAAAAGTATTTTTATTTTGTTCTTCGCTCAGTCTTGAAAATTATTGCCACATCTTTTTTCGTTTTTCTTTAAATAATTTCTTTATTATCCTTGTTCGACAATATAATGCCTTTCAAGTGGTTTTATGATACAAATTATACACAATCATTTTTAACTACATTTCATCATACCTGTACAATATTTGAAAACAATAATATTGAAACTAACTGCTAAGGAAATCCAGGAAGGATCCTTCAGAAAAAATACCATATTTGGATTTAGAAATACATGTTGAATTTAGAAATGTTTGGACCTGTTTTACAGCTAGTTATGGAGGATGCAGTAGGTCTTAAGAATATCGTGTTTTGATTCGAGGAAAAATATTGACTGATTTATCTACATTGTACAAAGGAGTGGCTGGGCAAGATGAAAGAGAGAAGTAGAAATTGGAAGAGAGTTTTAGAATCCAAGTTTTTAGCTGTTCTATAGATAGTTCTTTTAAAATTTGCTCATTTCTAATATACAATGGTGCTTTTAAAACATTTCTTGAAAATTTATTTTGTAGTAATTCTAGTTTTTGAAGATATCTTTCATGCCAAATTGCCACATTACCGCTTTAGATAATGTATATAGATAAAGCTTTGTAATACGTAAATGTTCGGGGACAGTTTGTGAAGCATACCATCGAATCGAAAACACATCTTAAAAATATTTAATTTTGAAGTCATTTCACATTGCTGTCGACACGTTGCTTTCGCTATAATACCTTTTTGTGTTATTGTCTTCTGTTCTTTTCGGCGCAATTCGAGCTATAACTCCTTTCTTTTTCATGCCTTTCATGCATAATTTAAAAAAAAATAAGGTCTCTTTATAAACAACTACGATCCTTAGAGACCATTATTAATTTACATATCAATAACAGTTATTACACCTTTTAACAATTAGAATTATTAAATACAAAGTTATACACCAGAGATACATCATTTTTTGTCACCCAATCACGTTTTCCCATTCCCGATAATACTTCATTGTTCCTTCTGGACATTAACTTGTAGGAAAACACATTTAATTACCTCTCTGCTAGACGTTGAGATGAAAAAATGATTCATCTCAATGTGACAATGCGAAATAAAGATCTAAAGCGAATTAAACATACATACGGTATTTGATTTGGGCATCAAGTGTTATAATTGCTTGTAGAGCTGATAATTTAATTCGCTTTGCTACAATGTAATCACAAATTTAGTGTGGTGCTAAACACGAAAATGTAATATTGAATCTTTCTTTTAATGCCAGTAATATACTATTTTTTACATTAACTACGTTTAATTGAATAAGACAGTTCTGTCAAAGCTAAAAATCTTATTCTTAAACAATCATTATTGCTTTTGCCTTAAATTTTTGTCAAGATTCCATTGCAGATGTATAATACCAAATCAAAGAACACAATTTACTCATTATCGTTTCCGACATCGAATAAGAAGTCAAGCCTTTTTCATTGTATTTAATAAAACCCGTAATAATCGCGTGATTGCCCATAATATATCGCCAGAGAAGTTTTTTTGTTGGTATCTCACATTCATCCTATTCATAATTGGGAAAAATGGTCACAATATATGTGTTGCCAAACACTACATGCCTTCTTGGAATTGCCTGTATTTCATTTTTACGTCAATAATGATTTGAAAGATTGCTCTTATAAAATCCTTCGGTTTGCAATCATTTTGGGGAAAATAACATTACTGGTGAAAATGAATTATTACATTTTTGTTAAAATATTTTTAATATTAAATTATTAATTGAAATAAATTAAAATATTTTTTTTGAAAGACTACTACATTAAAACATTGTTTAAGAGTCACAAGGAGCATAAACTAAAGAATAAAAAAATAAAATATGTTGTTATATAGCAGTGCACAGAAGGACATTAAGAGTGCATTCTGACTCTTATAACTAGAAATTCGGAACATTACTTATTGAAATTCCAGTAAATGGGCAAATAATTCCACAGCATGGACGATTGCATTAGACTCCCGGGCATTGAGTCTTCGCGCCGCGACGAACACTCTGTTGCAAATTGCAGGCTGCTCCTCGCACCCACCCCTCCGCAAAAGTGCGAATCCCATAACTCGCACTTTCGCGGTAAACGTCCGATTCTTTGAGTGCAGAAAGACAGAAAATGTTTCTCAGGCCTGGTATAACGTCTCTTAGTGTTAGCGCAAATCGCTGTACTTCGATTTATTTATAGTCCGTTGACGTTTGATCACCTGTTACTGTGTCATCGTAAGCTCCCAGTTGGGAGCTTCAACGTCACTACTGTAGGTGTCATCAAAGTTCCCGATTGGGTGCTGCCGTAACAGGTGATTTGCGTCAACGGACTCTTATGTTTAAATCGAAGTACAAAGCCCTGTGATTGATTGTCGGTGGTTCCGGATGCGTCAACGTCTAGGGTCATTAGTCCCGTAAGTGTTGTGTATGTTTTCCTCGGGATGTGGCGATGCTATTCTCCCACTGGATGGCAAGCTCCGGGGCCAACCTATTGTCGGATAGCGGGGTTTTCCCAACCAGGTATCTCCTATCAGCGGGGCACCATCCCAGCCAGGACAAGCTCTAAGCTTCCGACCGGTCTCCGGCATGTGTGGTTAGTGTGGTACATGTTAGTGTAAGTGTGTGTAAGGGCTGAGGTTAGGACAAAGAAGAGGAAGGAGAGATCGCGCGCGGTCCGTGGACCATTTATACAGGTGCTGCTCCGGCATTTGGCTGTTATTGAGTGGAGTAACCACGGATAACTACCGATCAGAGCAGCCGGCCGCTAGAATTCTCCTCCAGACAGCATGAGGCGCTGTGGGATGCGCGTCGCGAGGCCCCTCGGTCGCAGCGCAGCGCCACGCGGCGCCGCCGGGCGGAGTGGGCGGCGGGGGCGGAGGTGGATCGGGTCAATGGGGTCGCAAGGGGCCTTGCCTCGCTGCCGCCCAAGGTCGCTGCAGCGGCGCTTTCCCGAATGGACCGGCGGCGCGGCGACGGCTCCGCGCTGTCGTCGTTTTTCAGGCGCGCCGCGAGTGGGGGCCTTGCGGAGGCGGGCGCTGGGAACGATTTTCAGACGCGTCGGAGTCGCCACATCGAGGAATTTGAACATGAACGTAATGATCACGCCCTCAAATGTTTTTGAAACTCCTAAATCTCGTTAGGTTAGGTGAATACGATGTCGTGAGGAAGTTTTATTTTTGTCCTAATTTGTGTCTACTTTTGTTGCTATCTTTGTAGCTTTTCTCTGAACTTTTTCTTTGAATATCCTGCGAACGGGAGTCGATTTGCGCAGGCGGGTGAAGATGAAGATGACGCCTTCAAATGTTTTTGAAACCCCTAAGGCTCGTTAGGTATGGTGACTATCATCTCGTGAGGAAATTTTATATTTGTCTTTATTTTTGTTTACTTTTGTCGCTATCATTTAGCTATTCTCTGCACTTTCACTTTGAATAGCCTACGAACGGGAGTCGATTTGCGTAGGTGAGCGCTGGGAACGATTTTCTGACGCGTCGAGTCGGCACAACGAGGAATTTGAACATGAACATGAAGATGACGTATTTAAAAGTTTTTGAACCCCTAAAGCTCGTTAGGTAAGATGAACTTAATGTAGTGAGGAAATTTTAGTTTTCTCTTCATTTGCGTGTACGTAGGCTTCTGTGGCCGGAGTCAGTAGCTACTTGGTTGTCCGGAAGACGTCTGGTCTCGTCACGTCTCGTACAACCAAGCTAGCTTCATTTGTGTATAGTTTTGCTGCTCCCTTTGTAGCTATTTTCTACACTTTTCACTTTGTATACACTGCAAGTAGGAGTCAATTTACGCAGGCGGGAGCTGGGAATCATTTTTCTGACACGTCGGAGTCGCCGCATCGAGGAATTTGAACGTGAACATGACGTCTTTAAATGTTTTTAAAACCACTAAAGCTCCCATAAGATGAACTCCCATAAACCCATAAGATGAACTTAATGTAGTCAGGAAATAGGATTTTTGTCTTCATTTGTGTACACTGTTGTTGCTCTCTTTTTAGCTTCAAAAAATGTGAGGAGACGTGATGCAAAACATTGCTATAACACAGTGTGTATATAACACATCATGAAGCTTTAGCACCTGCTATTTTCAGCTGCATATATTATTATTTGGTGAGCGTGATAACTTTTGCCATTCAAGCTTTATGTATAGATCAGTGAATGTATATAAACGCGATGTCCAGCAATCGTTTGACTCGCGTGTTCCTTTACTACAAATTTTCAGTAGTTATATATTTGATGCACTATATTTTTCAGTTAATGTGGGTAGGAAGGTTTTCTAATGTGTACTTTGATTTTTTGTAAGTGGCGTATCAAACACGAACTTGTGGTGCTACAGAATGGCACAGACTTTCCTGTATTAGTATTCTGTTTCCTTGGGTCTTCGCTAGCTATTCGGAATTGCCAAATACTCCTTCTTGCCAGCTACCATCTATCACCGCCAAAATACGTTTTTTGTTATTTTCTTAATTTTTCGGTTTCCTATTGGTAGAACGGAAACATTAATTTTAGAATATTAAAGAACACAAAAACCTAGTCATAAATGGCAAATTTCTTTTAAAAATTATGTGCCGTTTAAGAGAAAATAGCGATTTAGCACTACTAAAAATGCGAAATTTGAAAGGTCATTTTCACAGAAAAGTTTTGAGTTTTCAAAATACTTTATTTGGCGTTATTTGAAGCACTTACACTCACAAATATAATAATCTTTACAAATTGCGGATAATATGCATATTAAAGATGTGAGAGATCTTTCAAATAATTTACATTTATATAATTTTTGAAAAAACAAAAAATAACTCAAAATAAACTGTACGTCATATTAAAGAGTGTAATTAGTACTATCCGTTACAAAAGTTTCAAGAAAAAAATTGCAGCCATAAATGAGAAAATGGCGTTTGAGCATTTCTGAAAATGCCGAAATTTGAGCTACTTTTCACAGAAAACGGTTGTGCTTTCGGGAAACTTTACTTGACATTATTTAAAGCATATATACTCGTAAATATAATAATGTGAAAAAATCGCCGATAATGTAGATATTAATGACATGAGAGACAAGTAAAAAAATTTGCATTTTCGTAATTTTTGAAAAAACCAACAGATAGAGCAATATGTCATCTGATAGAGTACATTTACCACTATCTTTACCAAAAGTTTAAAGAAAAAATTTGGAACCGTGTTTGAGAAAATCTTGTTTTTGTAATTTTTTAAAATTGCACATACTACACACAATATTGCGCGAAAAATAATAAAATTTTCAAAAAATGTAGATGACCTTAAAGAAAGAACTCACTATGAAGAAAACATTTTATTTGAAGGAAAACTCTCTATCTTCAATTTTGTAGATCCAGAAAGACGCCGTAAAAATTTTAAACTTTTGCAATTTTCAAAAATTCAGAGTTATCCGTGAGAATAGAACCCATGGCATGTAAATAAGTGTATTTTACACTATTCATACAAGAAATTGAAAGAAAATATTTGGAGCCGTTTTTGAGAAAATTTTGAAAATCCCCGGGGGGCTTCATATAAAGTACCCCAAATTTTGAAGAATCTTTTTCAAAATCTCAAAGCTTCGACTAGAATCAGATCGACCGGGGAATATCCATTTTGGAAGAAATCGTACGTATGGTTTAGGCGCTAGCAGTGTTCACAGACAGACAGACAGACAGACAAACGGACAGACAAACGGACGGACGGACAGACGGACGTTTTCCTTTCAATTGGGTTTTCGGTATCAAGGACCTAGAAAACAGGGTTTCTGGCTACACCACGTGGGGATTTTTTTTTCTTAATTTAGCAACTGTTTTATCCACTTTTTCGTTTTCACGGCCCGGCAATTAATTTTTTCCGCCGAAAATTGGCCATTTTTTCGCGTAGCATTACATAACTTTCCCTACACTACGTATATCACTCCGTGTATACGTACGTATACGGGAAAGTAAAAATCGAAGTATAGACCACTACAACATCCATGTAGTACAGTGGCGTCTGCAACGGGTGAGGGGAGCTCATGGTGGCAGGTTTCATTCCCGCTCCCCAGAAACTAATGATACACGTTCAGAAATATAGCGTTTACTATTTTATCTCCTAGTGAAACTCAATGTACCAATTGTTTACGGTATAAATATTAACAACAAGTTATAAATAAAAATACGTTTTATATGCAGCATAAATAAAAAATCTCATTATAAGTATACATCAAGTTAGCTGGACAACCCTATACACCTAACCCCCCTCCAAGAAAATCCAGGGTGCGTGATCCTAGTACATACGTAACCCTGGAAAGTATAAAACATTTCTCTTACATTTACAGAAACGTGCGAACTTTTCCCATCCCTTTAGTACTTGGAGAATAAACAGTTTACATCCGATAATATTTTTGGAATTTTTGATTTTCCATATTGTGCAAATGGACTATTATTCTCCCGTAAGTTTTCTACAGCTCTTCATTTTCTGCTACGTAATCACACGAATTGAGCTAGCGTTTGTTTCAGAAAGAAAAGAAAGGAAAAATAAAATATGAAAAACGCTAGCATTCTCTCAAAAATGTTAATCTGAAGAGATCGGTGTGAAATAACTGCATTTTCTCTGCTCACGAAGTTCAGAGTAGGGAAAAAAGAAAATACGAGAACGCGTAGGGAAAAGAGGATATTGAATAGCATGGATTTGCTGCATGAACTCCTTTTGAAAGTTCTCTCGAAAAGTCAAACAGCGTCCACAAAATGTGTCTATCGACCTCCCAGTGCGTCTTCTCTTTGGATACTTCCAGGAACACATCAGGCTTTATCTTTATGTGAAGAGCATTTTGTCTTTGGTAACGCCATCGGCGGAAACGAAATGATAGAAATATTTCTCTCAAGAATTTTTCATAACCATTTGTTTCGTCGATAACAAAGAATATTCGAGATGTGATGAAAATTTTGAAATTCAAACTCCGGGAATGTATTACCGCTCTCAGCGCCAGCCACTGCGATTTCATTTTATGAGATGCGTTCGTTCAATCATTTCAGGGTCTAATTGTCACTTGTAATTTTGTACGATCTTTCCCAGAAATGATGCCACGAATATTTTTAATTTTGAGCTTTGGTAATGAGAAATTCCGTCGGTTTCGACTGTCTGAAAGTCTATCATTTATTGCGGAGAGTGTTATGGTGTACGGAAAACAGCAGATTGAGCAGTTAAATGAAAGTGTGTATTATAGAATAGTGAGATGCAAATTCATTGCAATTACACAAGTAGATAACATACATGTTGCCTTTTTTAGGCAAGATTCTTTTTTCTGGAAAATGAAATATTCGGTCCAGGATTCAAAAGATTATCAGTAAAAGCTTCCTAAAAGTTAAAGTAAAGAATATTTTAGGTAAATTGCTTCCTACAAATCTCTGCAAACAAATATATTTAGTGTTGGGTTTGAATCAGTAATGTATCAGGTTTATAACTTGTTGGCCCCACTGGTGTTCTTTTGAAGAGCGTTGTCAGTTAGTACAGTTGGTCGCTACATCTAGTGGAGCGCGGATGTAAGTTGTAAAGTGCTGTGTAACACGTGTTCGGGCTGTGTGCCGTGAAAGTGTATGTATCCACAAGTGTATTTATTAAAAGGTCGATTGAACACTGCGTTTACGGATTATTAAATCTCTAAATCCTATATTTAGAACAAGTTTAGACATTTTATGAAGAAGCTGTAATCTTCCATCTTTACATATTCCAGCTCTGTCCAAGACCATTGTTCGCAGTAGTAGATTTACATTTTCTCTGGCTGACAGTTATTTGCGAATTTCCAATTTTGTCACACAATGTTTGAATGTGAGTAGCATAATGCCCAATATGTTTATTGAATGCAGCAAATAGAATAAGCGATGGCTTGGGAAGAGTTTGATCAGACAGCAATCATCTGAAACAAGGAAAATGAGGCAAAAAAAACTTCGTTCTCTACAGGAAATCGATCATGTGAGTCGTTTTGGAAGGAAATTAAGGCTCAGAAAATATTTTTTTTTATAGTAGAGAACGTCACTTCCACAAATGACGAACAAGGAAAGAACGTGTTGAAACATTTCATTTGCACAATTAAAGAATGTAACAGTTGTCGGCAGCCACTTAGAAATCTTTACTGACGAAAAACGCATTTTTAGAAGAACATTAGAATTGTAGAAAAACTGATGGTCGTTGATATTCACGGTCGGGTCAAGAGGAGGGTGCAGGCAAATATAGTTCCTAATGGTGATACGCAGTTCAGTACAGAGCAACCAAACACTTACTTGTGTCGTTTCTTGCATTATTATTATTATTATTATTATTATTATTATTATTATTATTATTATTATTCGTCTTACATGGAAAATAATTTCCCAGTTGAAATTTAAAAAATATTTTTAATGTTTCCAATTATTCCTGTCGGTATTTCATTCATTCATTTCACTATCATTTCCAAACACAACACGAGGCTCACGTTTGGACATTTTATTAGGACCCACTTTCTCCTCTCACAGGACGTGTAAACGTGTGAACACGTCAAAGTGTTAACCACGTCTGGAATAAGTAATAAAAGTGTCAAATCTCACACAAGAAATTGGACTTCAGCAGCCGGGCGGGGACGCCTATTCACACCCGCCCAACCGCGATGCGCCTCGCCCCCCTTTCCTCCTCCTCCTTCCCTTCCTCATCCTCCTATAATTTAAATGTAAATTCTCGGGCAATCTCGCAGTCGTCCGCAAATACCCGAGAAGACCGAAAAGACCTGAAGCCGGCGGCCGGCGCGGCGTAAGGATTCAGATCCCCGCCCCTCGCTCTCCGCTCCCCCGCCCTCACCCCCGTTCCCTGCCCCCGCCTCCCGTTTCCCGCCACTCGTTTCCCGCCTCACAGCCCCCGCCTCTCTTGCCCTGCCTACTTCCCCCCGCCTCCCTGGCCACGCCGCCCCCGCCTCCCTGCTCCCATCACCCTGCCCACGCCTCACTGCTCCGGCCCTCCCCCGCCACCCTACCCTCGCCTCCCTGTTCCCGCCTCCCTGCCCTAGCCTCCCTGTCCCCGCCCCTACCTCCGTGTCCCCGCCCCTACCCCCACCCCCACCTCCCTGCCCCCGCCCCTACCCCCGCCCCCCACCTCCCTGCCCCCGCCCCTACCCCCGCCCCCCACCTTCCTGCCCCTGCCCTCGCCTCCCTGCCCCTGCCTCCCTGCCCCTGCTTCCCTGCCCCTGCCTCCGTGCCCCTGCCTCCGTGCCCCTGCCACCCTGTCCCCTGCCACCCTGTCCCCTGCTTTCCTGCCCCTGCCTCCACCTCCCTGCCCTTGCCGCCCTGCTCCCTGCCTCCCTCCTCCGCCTCCCTGCCTCCCTCCTCGGCCTCCCTGCCTCCCTCACGCCTCCCTGTCCCCGCCTCTCTACCCCCGCCTCTCGTTCCCTGCCTCCCGGCCTCCATGCCCCCATCCCCAGATCCCGTCTCCTTGCCCCGGCCTCCATGCCCCCGCCTCCCGTTCCCCGCCTTCCTGCCCCACATGTAGAATTGAGACGTCGGCCGGCGACCGCTTTGACAGTACCAATTTCCAGCCTCCCGCTCCCATTACCTCCATATCGCCCGCGCACGGCGCAGCGGCGGCGGCGCCTCCTGTGTGATTACGTATTCAATAAATATGGAGCTCCCGGCCCGCAAGGACGTTCCCGCCGAGTCGTGCGCATTCGTGGAAGATTTCCGCTTTTGAACGTTCTGCCTCGAGTAGGTCGGAGCGCGAACCGTGTCTTCAAATTTTCGGTCGTACTTGGGAAAATTGCAACGTATGCGTGAGAAAAGAGGAAGGAAAGCAGTAAACAGTGAGTAAGAAAAGGTCTCGTGGTTAACATCTGCGATGTTCAGAATTCATTTCCTAAAATGTCAACCAGAGAATAATATAGAGTTTATAATATATTTAATATTTTACGTGAAATACTATTAGCAAACACGTGGTTTGAAGAATCCTATGAAGATTAAAGAGCAGATGGTTTCCTCAAAACATCATGGTGAAAGAGATAATAAGGCACTACACGGGCGAAACATTTTATTGCTTCACTAATTAATTGATGGAAGCTAATAAAACAACAGAGTATCAACCAAATAACGGGCATTGATGAAGTTTCTAAACCGAGTTTGCAGCCAAAGTTTACGAAAATCCGAGTTCATTATTTGGGTTATTTCTTCTGTATCGTTTAATACTTATGGAAATTACAACTTCTTCCAAAGAAAAAAAATAAAAGTAAGAAATACCTTTTCTGTGAAAAGGAGTACTCTTGTTTTGCTATAACTTTTTTTAAATTCTTCTTAAAGCGCGACAGCTGAGAAAATCCTTAAATAACGCTGCCCGCTACGAATGGATTCTCATTACTTTATTCGACTGCGTCCAAATAACATCAGAATATTACCAAAATGATTTATTCTTATTCCAGGGGCGGATCCAGAGATAAATTTTGGGAAGGGAAATTAAAAATATTTTGGTCGAATCTGTCATTACAGATTTTGTAGAAGGTCACAGGCGACACTCAGTTCATGCTACAATACGATTTTTTTCGTTTCAATGACTATCCGAAGATTTTTTTTGCTTGAAAGTTTCGCGACAAGTTAAAATTAATGATTAAAGAAACATTTTAGGGGGGAAATTTCTCTAATTTCCCCACTCCGTATATCCGCGCCAGCTTATCTGCATTAAACGTTCTGCGAACACTTTTTCGGTGACGCAGTCCACCCACACGCGGTTTTTCAATCCCACTCTTTGCGCACAGATCTCTCAATCGCGCGCGCCCGACAGGGGACAATTGCGCCGATAAAATCGCGAGCTGCGGTTTGAACTTGGCCTCCCGCCGCGGCGCGCGCGCGCGGTCGAGTCACCGCCGCCGCCGCCGCCGCCTCTGCGGCCGCTTCCGCGCCCATAATGCCCCGCGGCGCCCTCGCGCCCGCCGCCGCGCCGCGCCGCGCCGACCGGTTCCAGATCTCGTTATCCCGCACAATGCCAAAAATTGTTTATGGCGGCGCGTCGACCCGGGTCGAGCCGCGCCGGGCCCGGGCAGGATGGCGGGGGCGGGCCGGGGCGCGGCGGCGGGCGACGGTGGGCGGGGGCGGGCGGCGAGATTCGGGCGCGCAGCTGCTCGCAGAATGAACGCGCCCACGCGTACAGGGCGAGGGCGATGGCGGCGGTGGGGGCGTTGGCGGCGGCGGCGGCGGCGCCGATGGCAGTGGGGGCGATGGCGGCGGCGGGGACGAGGGCAATGGCGGGGGCGATGGCGGCGTCGGGGGCGGCGGTGAGGGTGGGGGCGCCGGCTGAGGCGTGGGGCTGGGGCGGCTGGGGCGGGGGCGGCTGGGGTGGGGTGGCTGGGGCGGGGGTGGATGGGGCGGGGGCGGCGGTGACAGCGGGATCGGTGGAGAGGCCGGTCCTGTGGCTACGAGGGGGGGGGGCGGTCGCGTAGGGATGTAGAGGAGACTAGCTAAGAGGATGAAGAGTGGTTAGAAATGAACATTTCAGGGAAGAGGATGAAGGAGGTGAAAAGAAATATGAGGAAAATTAAGAATTCAAAAGAAAGAATGAAGGAGGGTGCAGATAGTAAAATGAATGGATGTTCCACGAATTTGAGTATAGGTTTCTTGAAGTATGCGAAATTAAGTAAATATTGAAGGAAGTGTAAAAAAAGGAGGGAGGCGTGTAAGAGGAAGAGGGTGGTCAAATTGGAGACGGAGAATGCGAACAAAAAGGAGGAAGTGAAAACGAAGAAGGCAGGTAAGGGAAATAGTGTGTTAACAGGCAATGAGCGAAAGAATGGGTGAAAAAAATTAGAGGCGAGATGGAACGATTGCGGAAATAAGAAGGACGTGTGTGTGGAGAAGAAAAAGAGAATAGAGAGGTTGACAATCGAAATATTTTTTTATGACGAACTTTTAGTGTGCAAGATTTTCCGCCTTAGAACTTTTGAACTAAATATGCAAGAGTGTAAGGGGGGCGCGAACAAAATGTGACAAAGGAAGAGGATAATATCGAAAAGCACGAGGAAACGGCCGAACTGCGAAGAAGAGCTTGAAGGCGGAGCGGTGGAGAGGGTGGGGCGGGGAGGCCTTGTCGCGGCCCACGCGCGCATTCAAATCGGGGTCGGGTGCGGCGGGCGGGCGCGCAGATCGCCGCAATCGATATGCGGGAGGCGGTGGGCGGCGGCGACGACGACGACGACGCGGGCGCGCCCCGACGCCACTGACGACCGACGCCGACGCCGACGCCGCAGCGCGCCGCTATTACAACCTCCGACCGCCGCCACCGCATCAACCCCCACTACCGGCTTAGGACGCTCGGGGCAACAATTGATATCACTGCAGTGCCTCTGAAAGGGAGGTCCTGGGGTTCGAGCCCCGGCGGTGTGGCTGGATTTTCGGCACTAGCTACATAGCTAGGTCGAATTCAGTCGCTGACTGGGGGAGAATTCTCCGTCACCGTCCCGGATCCGCTTTCGCCTACCACTCCGCCATCTCCCCGCCATCACAAACTTCTCCGCCGCCGCCATTGCTCCGCCACCACCGACCCCGCCAGTCATCCGCATCCGTCATTGCTTGCACCCCCGTCTTCATTTGCGACGACGCCTATGCTTTGACATCCTGAGTACCTCTCTCTCTTCGTTTCCGACTCAGTGCCGACTCCATCTCCGACTCCCGTTTCCTTCTCCGTCCCTTTTCCGTCCCTTCTTTGTCTCCTACGCCTCCTCCTTCGTCTCCGTCTCCTTCTCCGTCTCCTTCTCCATCCCTTTCTCCGTCCCCTTCTCCGTCTCCTTCTCCGTCTCCTCCTCCGTCTCCAACTCTGACCCCGTCTCCACCATCGTCTCCGCAACTTCAGCTTTTTTGACGAGCAGTCTACACGCTCACTGCGGTTGCTACAAGCTGTATCAAGAGTTGCTCACCGACAGCATCGGTACCACTTTCACATGAATCGTCAACGTTGTAGCGATATAGTCGGCACCCCGCTGGGGCTACTCGTGTTGTAGACGCCAGACCGCTAATCTCCCATCTCCAGATACCGTAGTTCGAATCCCGGCCGATCCTGTAGACATATGTGGCGAACAAAGGGAACGGGTTTTCACGTGGTACCTGGGACCCCATGCTTGTAATATAACTTTGCTCAATCATAATTCAAATAATAGTGTCATAACCTCACTTTAAGAAAAAAATCATCCTATGTTTGGCTGATAGTGAGGATTATAATAAGGAATATTAGAGTCACTATATTAAAGAGTATGCTGCAGGCAATATCACAATAGTGACGAAAGAATTCTTTTCTAGGTTAACGCAAAGGGAACCTAAAATATTTGTAGTCTGAAACACAGTGCCTGCTATCATTAGTTTCACAGTAGTGACCACCCAACATCAATACCACTCTCACAGGTAATATCAACGTTTTCGGGTGCTGTCACAAGATACAATGTTTACATTGACCTAAACCACCAAAACACTGTTGCGTATCGTCATCGTTGTTGTAGTGCGTAAAATTCACCAAGTCAGTTTGCATAATAATCTAAATCGTTATTCAGGAATTTATAGTTGCTCAGAAGAGACAAGAATCAGTTGTATGTACTAGAACGTCAACGATCCAATAGGGGTATACCACAAAAGAATTATCACTGAACACACACATACAGACATTATACAGTTTTGCGGTATCAGAGACATATAGCACGAATTTTTCTGCCGAAAAATTGCCGTTTTTCGCTGCAGAATTACTTTCTCTATATTACGTATCTACTATGTGAGAAATTATTATGCCCTAATGGGAATAGAAGAAAGCTTTTGCATTTACTACGTAGAATAACGCGCTACTACTGTTTGAGAAATTACCAAGAGTGGATCTGGACAGTCAAATGTTTAACTTTTGACATTCAAATTTAATGAATATCATCAACATTCATGACTTATGGTGTACATTATTAGTAATTCGCTATTGAGAGCTCTCGATTGTCCGAAAGACGCTGAATCGTGTGTTATTGAAATGTATTTCAGTCCTGAAGGTAAGGAATAGATGGCCGAACCGTTCGTTAACAGGCCCGCGAAAGCCAATCTCATGACTCCAGCCGAGAAACCCTACGATGAATGAAGGGTTCTAATGAATTAACTTTTAGCTACTAACCGATAAGTTCGGCGCGAACCAAGTTACATACGCTGCTTTTTCCGAACCATACAAACTTTGTATGAGGACTTCTAATCAATAACGAGTTGTTTACGGAGTTCCAGTCAAGGCAGTGAAGAGTTCAATGCCGCGTCCTCGAAAGGTGAAGTTTGCTTTCAGTCGGCAGTCTACTTAATGGGTCACCGAACTGTGTAAAAAAAATCCTACTTTTAGTAGGTAGAATTTACAACATGGCGAGAATTTTACGATAAGTGTTCTCGCGCTGTAACTGCTCATACAGCGAAGAATTCTCGTAGAGACTATCGATATTACGATATTGTTTAATTTACTGCCATATACTGTTGATGTATTTACGAAACTGTTGATGTATTTACGAAATATTGTGATGTGCGCGGTATTTAAACAAATGTTATAAATATACTTCTTAATACAAATAACAAAATAAACTCTTAAAAACAGACTTGGATCGTTTTCTAAAACCGCAGAATGATTTTCTAAACATCCCGAAATTTATATAGTTTGTCTTTTCTGAATCAATCTAAAATTCAGAAATTTAGAATTTGGCCTACATTACATCACATTTTCTTATTTAATTTATATTTTATTTTTAATTATTATTAAAATATTTTTATTTTAATTTATTTTATTTTTTATGCGGTTCATTGAGGATATAAATGAACGAAATTCAGCATTATTAATTACGTCGAATTTGAACTGTTTGTTGAAGTTCGCAAAAATTTGTGTTAGTGGCATTATAAAATATGCAATAAAAATGTGTGATTGGAATGCTCTGTTGTAAATGCGTTTTTAAGGGTAAGCAATATTTTCAATTATTCAATAATAAATTCAAATTTCCAAATCGTACAGATTTTGAGGCTTCTACTCAAGACTATTACCTTCAAGTAAACTGAATTTAGATATTTCTACGCCTACTACTGTTTGCTATCCTTCACTTTTTGTATTGACTTAGTCTCAGAAGTGTCTGTTGTTCTCATACATTTAAAAAACATCAAATAGCAAACATTTAATTGAACACAAAATTCAGCGTTTCTCTTGTCAACAAGTCTTCCAACTTAATAATTAGGAATTCAAAGCTGTTTTCTTTACTTCTTTCATGAACTCTTGGAACAGTGGATTAAAAGCTGTTCTTTGACCGTTAGAGTAACTATAGTTCTTTGGGTATATCCCGACAAAGTTCCTAACCAAAACAAAACCAACCTCTTACTTGCCTTCGTTATCCGGCATTAGTCTTTAACAACACTTCTAATCTCCTCATTAGTACTACTCGCGCACTTTTCTTTTTGACCGGGATACATACCGCTATTCCTTTACTAACATTAGTTGAATAAATGATAGCAACAAGCGTTATTGAAAGAAATGATAACCAGAAATGTTCGCTCCCCTGTAATAGAAATTATTTTTTCATCGAAAAACGAGCTTAGATTTTGAATGAGTGACAATAGTCGTGTCATCGAAATAACCAACCCTCTCGTCCCTCTCGTATCTAGCAAAATGAGGACTCGAGATAACGTACGCGGATAATATGTATGCATTACAGCTTCGCACATAAACTATGAACTGCAGTAGAAGCTGTTCTACTGATAACTTTTTTTTTCATGTATTCCGTAAAGCTCGCAAGCAAAAATGCGAAGTATTGTCTTATCTTCTTAGTACTGTGTTTTCCTGTAAGATGTGTTACATTGTTACCCAAGTCCATTAAAATCGTCAATGCAGGAGAAAAGTGACACTTCAATAATCATTTTCTAGTTAAATGAATTATATGGAACAAATAACCTATTTTTTTCAAGTAACAATTTCAAAAAGGTAGTTTCCAAAACAGCAGAGTAAAATAGAGTAAAGTACTGTGTCTTCTGGCGTAAAATAAACGACTCGATCCAGAATTTAAAATAACGTTCTCTAGGAAAGCGACACATTTTGTGATGTGTCACTTTACTTGTGCACCGACGATCAGTTGCTCGTGCGCTGCAATAGTGACACAACTCAACAAATACGAATTTTAAGTTAATGCATTTTTAAATTTGCAGATTTATCTACCTTCCATCAGCATATCTTACAGAACAGTATTCCACCCACAAATGGCAGAAGTACGAATGCAAGAATGTTGCATTTCAATACAAGGTGAAAACTTCAAACTCATCTACCTCAACACCTGATTTTTTGAGTTGTGTCACCAAGAGCCCAGAGAAAACCAGGGGCCTAAGGCAATTGATCCATGGGAGCCCCTCATTTCACACTAAAAATTCCCTCCTCCCCCAATTCACAAAGATAATATATTTCTCCATTTATCAGAAGTATCTTATAGCGTTAAATTTGGATTATAAATGAAAATATTTTTTTTAAAATATATTTAGAGTGAAAAGAAATTCGGGGCCCCAATTAAGTCTGCGCTGGGACAAGTTACCTCAGCTGCCCACCTCCCTCCTCCTGGTCACTCTGTGTGCTATTTGTATTATTGTAGCCCATGGGCGATATGTCTACCATCCTCTTCATTAGTACGCATGTTTTCGCAAACCCAAAGTAACGCCCTCTATTTCTCGTATGTTGCAGGTGAGTCATCGGCAGCGGTCGGTCCACGTGTGTCGCGCGTCCGCGCGCCCCGGCACGCGAGAGGCGTCGCCGATGGTATCAGGCGGCCCTCGCCCGGCGTGGAAGAGCGCGACGCTGGACAAAAAGGCGAATCCCGTGGGTGAATAATTGCGCGACGGGTCACGCGCGGCGCTGTTGTCGCCGGCGCGGCCTTTCCAGCGCGGGCCCGCGATTACGAGAGCCTTGATCACGCCGCGCGAGGACCCGGCCGCGGTCGTGAGCTATCAAAATGGTCGAAGGGGATTTTCGAGAATTGAGTTTTGAAATCGTTTCCAAGAGATGCGTTTAGAGGGTATAATTAAAGTAGTCGTAATGGAGATGAGGTGTGGAAAATATAGGCGGGGAAATTGTTTTGTGAATTTTAATCGAGAGTGAGAAGAAATAGATACAGAAAGCAACGGATTTTTCTTTCTTTTGTTTAGAACATTTCTAGAACCGTAAGCCCGACTGAGCGTTGTATAGGGCCTGGTGTGACATATTTTAAAATGTCAAGGCAGTGAAACGTTTTCTAAATCAAGAGGGTGCACAATGAAACAAGATGGCACTGTCTTCCCTCACTTTTTGGTTCATGGAATATTCCAAGAAACTTCTCGTTGCTTTTTATGTACAAGTAATTCGAAGGTTTCGATTCATTTTAACCATTCAAGGGTTGTCTCTCCTCCACAAATCTATTTAATGATTTAGAATGTTTCATTAGACTTACGCCAGATTGTGACGAATGATGGCGATGTTCGAGAATTGACATGGGAAATTGTTTTTGATAAACGTTTAGGGAACAGTAGTTGGAGGAACTGCGTGGTGTGAAAACTATATGACAAAGAAAAATCAGGAATTGTCGGTAAGTGTTTAGAGACCGACGATGTCAACAAGTTCATGTATGGTATGTATGTATTTGGCATTTCAGAGCCGGATTGATCTGACTGTTGTCAGTTAGCGGTGTTTCCAGACTTTGGCTCTTTTTTTATTATCCTCTTCTGAAGATTCATATTTTGTATTGTGACTTTAAGCAGTCGGATTCGCGAATCCATGGCACTGTGTAGGGTGATTTCTCAGCAGTGTTGACATGTGCACAAGATCTTCGTTTACAGGGTGGGCATAAAGCGGAACTAACCGCGGCACAATACAAACAACAATGAACAATCAGTGCCGTCGGCGGGGCTCGAATAAGCTACCCTTCGAACAGACGTTGTGTCGGCACCGCTCTGATCGTTTGGACCACCCAGCGGGTCGGCTTTCAAAAGCTTTAAACTGTAAGACATCTCGCTGATTAATGAATTGTATGCTACTCAATATACAATTTGGATGGCTTGTTTCTATGTCTCGCAAGGTGAATGTAGGCATAAATATGTTTACCGCAGGCTTCAGCCAAAATGCATGTTGTAACAAGTACAAAACATTCGCCATTCACGAGTGCCAGCGAATGATTTATTTAGTTACAGTATCCGTTGTGATATGGAGACTCGCTTTGGCAGCAATACATTGAACGACGAATTATAGATGCATACACATACACACAATACAATTCAGGATGTGATTTACATTTTGGATTGAAGCCAACTGAAAAACATGCAATGTTTGAACAAGGTTGTGTAATTGCATTTCATCTTGTAACGGGCTTGATAATGTTCCTTTATTCATGCCTGAGAAACAAGTTATCAAA
Organism: Acheta domesticus; assembly: GCA_031308135.1. Classification (NCBI taxonomy): domain Eukaryota; kingdom Metazoa; phylum Arthropoda; class Insecta; order Orthoptera; family Gryllidae; genus Acheta; species Acheta domesticus. Next base: position 47,525,110 of record JAHLJT010009436.1, read on the forward strand.
AGCCGTAGTACAAATTATAGAGCTCCGAAAGATATACTCGAAATAGATTTATAATAATCATTCTTTGACCTCACTCGCATGCAGAGTAAATGACTTTAAGGCAGCGCTTTAATTATAACGCTTAATTATAACCCAAATGCTCATTATCTATAAAAGGAGACGCTCAGCAAAAAGATTATAAATTCTGACTGGTCTTAAACAGACGATAATGCGTCTTTGCAGTTTCGCACTCTAGCAGGCCGGCACGCCGCCACCGCCACCATCTCCGCCTCCGCACCGCCTCGCAAACAGCGCGCGACGCTGTGCTTTTGTCGCGCAGACGGACGTAAATAAGGCGCCCCTGGCGGCGAGCGGGCGCAACGGCGCAAAACAAAAGGCGGGCGCTGCGGCGCGCGCTGCGTCCGGGAGCCCCGGCTTCTCATTAGGCGCGCCTCCGTCATTTGTCTGCGCCGGGCTCAGGCCCAGGGCCGCGCCGGGCCAGGCCGGGCGTTCGGGAGCGGTTCGGGAGCCGCCCGTTAACAATTTTTAATCGGGTCCCGGCGCGGCGCGGCGCGGAGTGGCGGGGGCGCGGCGCGGCGTGGCGTGGCGCGGAGTGGCGGGGCGCGGCGCGGCGTGGCGTGGCGCGGCATGGCGTAGCGCGCGCTTCCTTTTTGGGGCGGACGCGAAATTAATAAGTTTAAGCGGCTTGCGCGGCTGGATTAGCGAGCGGGTGATGGGTGGAGCGGGGCCAGCGGGTGCCGGAGGGAGGGAAGGGGCGGAGTGGGGGGGGACTAGCGGGGCGATGTGCGGGATACGGAGGGGCGGGGCGGAATGAGATGGGAAGGGGACGAAGGGGGCGGGGTGCTCGGATAGGAGGATGGGCGGAGGAGAGAGAGGATGGAGTGGGGCCGGGTGGGTTGAGACGCGACAGAACAAATGGAGCAACACTCAGACGAGCGAAACGGGTGAGGCGGGGGGAGAGTGGATTGATTGATTGATTAATTGTTAGTGATTCCTTTCCCCGCTGGATGGTGAGATCCGGCACCGACCTACCGTAGGCTAGTGGGTTTCCCTCGACCAGGTACCTCCTGCCAACGGGGCACCGCCCAGCCAGGACAAGCTCTAAGCTCTCGAGCGGTCTCCCAGCAGGTGTAGTACATGTCACTATACGTGTGTGTGAGGGGTGAGGATAGGACAAGGAAAGGAAGGAAATATCGTGCGCAATCCATGGTCCGTTTGTTAGGGTACTGCTCTGGCATACGCCTGGTGTTGATCAGAGAAATCTCAGAGGGGTGGATGGAACGGGCGGAAAGTTCGAGGCGGGGTGGGGCAAGACGGAATGGGCCGAAGCGGGATGAGACATGGCAGGATGCTCAAGGGGAAGGGGCAAGATGCGATGGTGATGGCTGGGTGAAGCGAGACAGGGCGATATAACAGGTAAGTCAATAACAACTAACTCGAATGGGAATTCAGGAAGGAATGCGAAGTAACTGTAAGCGACAGAAAGCATAGCCAAGAGGGACGAATGAGGGATAAGAAAATTGAGATGGTGGGGTGAAGAGAAAAGGGAGAGAAAAGACAATAGGGTAAACGAGAGAATGGAAATTGGAGACTTACGGAAGGGCGTCACGTCAGTCAGTAACAAAAGAAAAGAGAGAGGTGGAGAGTGATGACTTGGAAATCAAGTCACAATTAAAGAAAGAATGGAAATTACGATAAAAAAAACACATTATTACTGGTGTCTAAGCAAATAAAAAATTGATTTTCGTCCCTTAAAATTGTTCTGGAGAACGGAAAATATGACTTAAAAGAGGAACTGGCAATAGCTACATAAATCATTGAGGCCAAAATCCAAGTAGATGAAGATCATAAAGAAGACAAGCAGTCTTCTAAGAAAAACCTATTCACAACGGGACCTTCCGACAAACAAAGAACCGAAAGCAAGTCCTCGGTGCGTGACGTATGGGAAACGCCAAGCGAAAGGAGGCGAAGAGGGCGAGAAACGTCCTCGTCCGGCGCGGAGCGGTGCGGAGCGGCGCGCGCCGTGACCCCGGAAGTGGGGGCGGCGGGAGTGGGAGTGGGAGGGGGAAGGGCTCGAGTGGCCACTTGCTCATGTGTGGCGACCGCACGTGCTCGCCGCAACTCTCGCGTCGCCCTCGGAATATCAAGTACCTCCTCCTCCGCGGCAGCCGCCGCCGCCTGCCGGCCCGTGCCGTGGAAGGAGTTTACTCAAAGCTTCCTGGGGTACGGACGTTCGTTTTGTGGTCACAATGGGAGCTGCCTTGAAGAGATTTGCGTTAAATCAGGGGTTCTTCTTGGGCTTAATGTAGTTATCTGTAAAACGCCGAACTCGTGGGCAGGAGAAGAATATGAAAATACTTTTAATTTTTTTGTTAACATTAAATAAATGCTCTTAAATGAAAAAAAGTAACGCAGATGATGAATTCTTACAAAGTAATGTGCTTGTGTGTGTACTTATAAATCCAAAAGTAATGAGGAATAAATATTTTCTTCATTTTATATTTTTGCTATTTTTAGCCATTTAGATTAGAACAAAGTAAGGATGGATTAATTTTCTTTTAGAGCCAAAGTAAATATTCGGTAGCAACTTAACAACGCTTTTTACAATGAATATATTTTGTCAATATGCATAATGGATATGCTTTTGTTCTATCAACAATTGTTTTTAAATGTCTGAAATATAAAATCTAAAGCATTTTTTTAAAATTGTGAGACAGAAAATGCCGAAGCTTTTCGCGAAAATGTCTGGATGACTTCTTTTTCAAGTCTCTATAACGGCTTGTAAAAGCATTACAATATTTTTGTGAGAGAGAAAAAAGTGTTTAAAATGTTTTGTCTTCATTATATTTTTATTTTTCACATCTAAAATCTAATATTCGTATATTGTGGAATGCGTAGCATATTGATAAAATCGTCGTTAGCCGTGTATCAAGAGAAAAACTGTGGAGGAAGAGAGCAATAATTCTTTCAAATTCTATTACTATTAACAACATACCAGCCTGAGTTTTTCCCTTATTTTTCCTCTATTCCAACAGTGTGATCATCACATATTCGCTTTATTTCTCATTGTAAATGTGTTAGCCTAACCACATCAGTTTTCCGGTACTGTATCTCGTACGAAAACCTGTTATGTGCATTTTTTTTTGAGGAATGCATTCAAAGAAAACCTCCGCCGTGTTGTGCGCAATGAATCAGCGCGGAGAGCGAGTGTTCGCAGACGAGACGCTGAACGGGTCCCGGCTCGCCACCGTCCGTACCATCCATTGATAAATTCGTCGTTTGCCATGTTTCGGGAGTAAAAACTGTGGACTAAGAGAGCAACAATTCTTTCAAATTCTAATAAGATTAACAACATATCAGCATTATCGTAGTTTCTCCTATTTTTTCCTTTATGCCAACAGTGCGTTCTTAAACATATTCGCATTATTTCTCATTGTGATTGTGTTAATATAACCACATCAGTTTTTCGTCCACATATCCCGAAGCCTGTGATGCGCATTCTGTGGAATGCAATTAAAGAAAGCCTCCGCCGTGTTCTGCGTAACTAATCAGCGCGGAGAGCGCGTGTTCGCAGACGAGACGCTGAACGGGGCCCGGCACGCCGCTCAGCGCCCGTCCGTCCGTCCGTCCGTCGGTCCATCCATCCGTGCGTCCATTCAGCGCCGCGCGCGCAATACCACAGATCACTCGCGGCTCCTGGCGCGCACGCGGCCGCGCGTCCATATTCATCGCTCACCACCGCCGGCGGGTGACGTTTCATCTCGGGTATTAGGTCTTGTACATCGCGAGTTATTGACCCCGGCAGCCGGCGGCGGCGGCGGCGGCGGCGGGCCGCGCGTCGGTGGCGCGTCCGGTGCCGGCGCATTGCAGACCCCCCACCCACTCACCCCGTCCCCGCTCACCCACCCACCCACCCGGCCACCCGCCCACACACTCGCTGGCGCGCGTCTGTCGGAGCGCCCGATGATCACCCGTGACAGCTACGGCTGGCGTGACACCGCCAGGAATATGGGTGGTGCCGCGCGTGCACCAGCGGTGGCGAGGCCAGTGGCGTGGCCAGTCGCGTAGCGTAGTGGTGTCAGCAAGGACGGCCCGCCTCGGACGACATTTTTAACAATGCATTTTCAGAATAAATATGTGTCATAATGCGACATTTTTTACAATATATAAGTATAATTATGTCTTGTAAAACTGTGAATCATTTCATTTCATATTTTGTTACACCTACGATTCGTATAGATTGAAATGAGCACGGCATCTTTCATTACATATTCTGTGAAGACTTCTTTAAATGAATGGCACCTTGCTCATTGTAGCAGCTGGCAACAGTCTGTACTGACTTGTTGGGATTATCCTATTTTATTTTCTGTTTGGTTGTTTATGATTGACATTCAGTGATAATGACTTCTATCATACAAGAATAGTGTTCAATATTGTATAATAATACCTGAAACTTTGATTAGAGTACGGGTAAGTCCATTTAGGGAAGTTTGTGAGTGACGCTTTGACAATTTAAAGAAAAATTTCATTGATGGATCGTAAGTAGTCCAAATCACTTTAACTCAATAGTATATACATATGCGCTTTCCAAAATGTGTTTTTAGTGCTTATAAGTACGTGCAGTGACTGTTAAATTATTGAAATTTTACGAAAATTGTATTGTTCGTATACGTATACATTCGACAATGTATTGAATATTTTATTTGAATTTTTTATTTATGTAATTGTATGTTTGACTATCTGCTACGTAGATCAGGGCCGTCAAACGGAGCACGTACGTGCTCGGAGCGCGCTTGCGCTCCGCTAGGGCACGCAGGGCCCGCGGCCGAAGGAAGCTCGCGCTCCGATTTCTCAGGGATGCACAGAAGGCAGTCGTGGCGGGGCGCAAGAAGACGTATAAAAAGTTTGTCCGAGTGGGCTCTTATATAGTGCAAAATATACATCAACTTGTGCTCTCCAAATGATTTTTAAAACGTTTGTATTATTTTAAAATGTTTTTAGGAAAGTTTTTATAAATGCAATTTTGTATTAGGTAAAAGTGTTTAAAACTTGGTGTATTTTAATATTACATAATGTATCCGATTTTACATACTTATTATATATTTTTACTGTTTTCATTACATATTTATGAACGTTTTTTGACGTTTCATTCTACATATTTTTCCAGACTCTATTCATCATTAATCTATAATTTTAAGTGCTTTTATTGCGTTCATTTTCACACGAAAGATATTCACACCGTGTTTCTTTACATGTTTATTTTCAATAATAGTGTCAGTGCTTTTCTGAAAATATTATATACAATATTTATCTTGACTTAATATACATTTTGGTTTATATTTATTTTCAAACAAATATTCATTAGAATTAATAATTCTCTTATAATGCATTCTCTAACAATAAGTAGAAACGTGCGTTAATACTTCCGTGGTGTAATGATCAATGCTTGTATAACTGCAGTTTTTGTTTACATGTCAATTTCCACTTAAAGTTCGTAAAAATTAATAAATGTCTCTTTATGACATACCAACCGTGTGTTTCACCCAACTCGCCACATTCGCAGGATGTTTTCTCACCCCTGCTTCCCGCCTGTGTCTCGAGTGACTTCGCTAAGCTGATATCGCCGCGTGCCTCAAACCTTTGCGAAGGTCATTCGCGTGCTCGTTCGTCTGACGGCCCTGACGTAGATCAAGCTTGTATATTTTAGTCTTTTAAGTTGAAATACCTGAATAAGGGGGCGGCGAAATTTTCCTCCGCCCGGGCGGCTAACACCCCGCTACGCCACTGGGCAAGCTATTCCGCGCTATTTACAGGCCGCTGGCGCTCTAAGCCTCCCTGACGAAGTACGCGGCGGTAACGCCCACTTTTTCTACGCTGCAATTTCGGTTTACTTTTTTTGTGTCTTTTATGGCAATGCTCTATCGTCACACGAGCGTTTCGGACCGTGAATATTTTAATAATATTCATTTACAAGTTCTATATTGTTCACTCTGGCGTTTTAAGCTCCAGGCATAGTATGTGGCGGCTATGTCCACTTTTTCTACTCTACAATTTTAGTTTTAGTATATTTATTACAGCCATTTTCTGTGGTGTCTCGAAAGTATTATGACTTGAATAGTGTATTAACAGATTTTATTAACATCAATTTTCAAGGACGACTTTCAGCGCCGAAAAAAGTGAAATGTATGCCCTTAGGCCCTACATATAGTACATGTTGGCGCATTAATTTTTTATAGCAATTTGTAGAGGTTACACTCCCACTTTTTCTACGCAGCAAACTCACTTTGTTTCTTATCCTGCTGAACCATATTCTAACACAAACGTATTGAGGAAAGTAATAGTTACTAGCGACATTAGAGCGATATAGAGTACATAACGGACGCAGTTAAAATCTGTAGTCTGAGGCGGCAGCAGAAGTGCATCAGCCGAGTCAGCGCTCATGTTATCAGCCGTATGTCGTTCAGTACTTTTTGTTAAATTACCTTCTTAGAAGAAACAGTCATGTAAATAAGTAATATCTTCCACGATTATTTGGAATCCAGCAACTCATAATTTTGAAATAGGGTGCAACTCAATTATTTTCCCTTCCATTTGTGAAATCGAAGTGTCACTAGAAAGATGTAGATACTGCGCAATGTGTAAAACGAAAATAACTCAATTGCCCGAGGATAATGTTATTTCCAGATTCGCCGGTTTTTTTTATAAAAATCCTTATCATATTCGATAAGAGCTGCGTTTTATGCGAAATTGCGAAGGATGAGACTTGTCTGCCCACATCTGTTTCATCGAGCTTTTTTCCAGGAATGAATGCGACAAACGACATTCAATATAGCTATTCCATTAATCCAATGACAGGCCAAAAAAATTAAAAAATAATGCTCCTTTATGTGACGTAGAAATAAATGTTTGAACCCGGGACCTTTGGAACAGAGGCGTATATTTTTAGTTCGTCGTCTTCGTGCAACGCCCTATCTCGCGTCTCTTTACAGATGAACAGGAAATAGCAAAGATAGAGATAAATGAGAGAATAGTTATAATTTCCGCGTTCGTGTTGAAGGTCGTAGACTGACTTCGTCACGGGAAAGGAAGAGACCGACTCCGGAGTTTCGACTGACGGGTTAAGCGCTGCACTGACCTCTTTACGCTTTTTCTGGGCTGTCCGTCTCGCCGAGCTGGATGTGAGCGGGCCTTGTGAAAGACGCCCGGGGCCTTATTTAGGCGTAATCCGAGAGCCACGCCCCCTCAGGAGAGCGTACTACATAAGGCAATTGAGGGTAAATGGTGAGTTGTGTGGTCTGGAATGGAGGTTGGGCACGACGCGGGAAGTGGGCGTTCCTGCTGTGAACGAATAGTTTGCTTCAATGTAGAGATTTGGGGGCAAAACCAAGAAGAGACTAGTAGCTGCGCCGAGCCTCGTATGAATGTACAGCCCGTCTGCATTGGCTTTCTTCATTAACAGAAGCTTGCTCAGTGTGACTGCTAACAAATTGGGTATCATAAAAGCCCCGTGTTTACAGGACCGAAGATTTATTTGTCGTGTCTTTCGAAACGAAGCGCTTACTTCGGCGTCTTTCGTCTTGAAAGGTCCGCAGACACGAATGTAGAGTACACTGCCTCAATACACTATCCAGTCAGGTTATATGTGAGAAAAAAATGGAGTTAATCTCGAAGCATGTTCGCATACCAGCGCGAGTTCACTTTGTAAACATGTTGGAAGCAAGCTATTTATATCGAGGCGGGAAGCAATGATGATAGTCTCTAGTTCTCTTTATCAAATTCCAGAACAACTTCATCACTGCAGCTCGTATTGCTTAACTGACTTCTTTTCTTCTGCACTCAGCTTGTTAGTTCAAACTAATAATATTTTATAAAAGGATGTATCTTTTATGACCTAAATACCATTTAATTTCGCTGAAATGATCTTTTTAGAAATACATACGTTAATTAAGAGATGCACTTACTGGAAAGATAAACTTCAAAATCATTTCTTTGAGAAAATCTACTTAGATGTTGGAATTTACAGAAGCCCTAATAAAAATTCAAGAAAATGTGCAGATAAATTTCTTTCCCCACACGTCATATACAGTTTTTACTGTTTTTTGACAAATAAATAAATAAATAAATTCAGAACGTAATTTCTACCACGTTATTTGTTGCATTGTTTAAAGGAAGTTACATTTGCCTTTCGAAGAAATATTGACATTTTAAAATATAAACATATTTCACAATACGTCATGATGAAATTATGTATTTTTGTGCATGATGTTAATTTGGACTTGTAGATATACGTTCTTATACTGAAGAACGTCTAAGTCGCAAGTTATGCAATAAAGCCTTTTGAGTGTTAGGATATAAAATATTCGATGTGAATAGTTAGTGATTTAGTATTGTGAAAAGATCTTTGTAAACTACTTCAGAAAGGAACTGGAACTTCCAGTGAAAGTCCCATCCATCCGTGTGATCCCTGAATCGAACCGAAGTTACCACAAGACAAGCCACAAGTGCCCTCGGCCAGGCCACTCATTCGTTACTTTCATCTCCACAGCTGGTACTGCTCAGAGGGACCCCTCCTCCCAGAGGTTGCGTGAGGGCGGGATATTTATCCCGCGTCCCGTTACGCTTCCTCCTCCCCGCCCCTCCACTATAGCCTCCAGCGATGCTGTCACCGCCGCCGTCACCGTCCCCACCTCCGCCGCTGTAACATCCACCGCCGCTGCCGCCGCCACCCCCTCCGCCACTGTAACATCCATCGCCGCTGCCGCCGCCACCCCCTCCGCCACTCTCAACGACACCGACACCGACACCCCTACCGCCCCCATCACCGCCAACCCACCCCCATTGGCACCACTACCACGCACACACCAGCCACCGCCACCATCACCACCACCGCCGCCACCACCACCGCCGCCGCCACCACCACCACCACCACCACCACCGCTCCCTCCGTTGATACCGCCACCCCCCCACCGCCGCCGCCACCACCGCCGCCGCCGCCACCGCCGCCGCCTTCACCACCGCCATCACCACCACCACTCCCACCACCACCACCACCACCACTACCACCACCACCACCACCACCACCACCACCACCACCACCACCACCACCGCCAAGGCCGCCGCCACCACGACGATCACCACCATCACCCCTGCTCTGCCATCATCGCCCTCCCCTCGCCACCGTCAAAGTCGTCTCCGCCGCCAGCGCCGCCTCCGTCGTCTCCGTCGTCGGTCGCCGGCCGCCGCCCCCCGCGGCGCGCCGGGATGGCGGGCGGGCGCCGCTGGCAGTCGTGCGCATGACAAATGAAAGCCGTAATGATATTAATGAGCGGCCAGCCAGGGGTCACGGGACAGGCGCCCCAGTTAAGCGCGCCGGCGACGCGTCTTCCCCTCCGCCGCCGCCGCCACGGGAGATGCTGGCGCCGGACGATGCGGGCGCCGCGGGGGCGGGGGCAGGGTGCAGCAGGAGAGGGTCATTTAGGCCTAGACAAATAACGCCACTGCCTAGGGCGCGAGGAGACGTGAGAGGTACAGCTTTCATTGGGCCACATTCAGCTAACACTTAATTATGATCCAACAGCACTTCTTTCCGTACGTTTGTATTACATTCTGTGAGTTTCGTTTGTGAAGCGAAATGATTAAGGCATTGTTTGTATTTGATGTGATATTGCTGCATGCATTTTAAAGTTTTTCTAATATAAATTGAGGAAAATTGTAGGTCTTCAAAGTGGTTCGGACCTTGTTGCGTTAAAAATATTTACGTTAAAGGCGGAAAATGTAAAGTGTACGTGTGAAACAAAGACGAGGTAAATTGAGATGATAGATACCGCTGGAATGGAGAAATAATTTGTCATCAATCTGTTTGGAATGTAGACAGAGTTTGAAACCTTAAAAATATTTCAAGTAGGCCTGCTGTATTCAGATAAATTTAAAAGTATTTTATGTGTGTTCAATAATGTACGAGAATATATAGCAATATTGGCTAGTACTTTTATGGTGCATCTAAGATGTCTCGAAATTCTAGTGGTTCGTAGGTGGAATAATTTGTCATGAAATATGTTTTGAAACTAATAATTGTGAGGTTAGAAACATAGTCAATTTACTTCCTTGTTAAACTGAATTGTTAACCGAATTACGAAATAAATTATGCATACATTTGCCTATTAGATGTAATGTGTGATAAAAACTGCAGACGAATTCAATGTTCTTGTTTGATACTACCATTACTAAGGGAACGCTAATGTCATCAACCATCGTAAATGAGCTGCAACTCTGAAACTACTTCGGGTATCTTACTCTTTACTAACTTCTTAATGGTAAGGCTAAGTTTGCCCACTGCATTCGTGAGGATAGTAGTGATATAGCTTCTGAGTAATAATGCACAAATAATTGTAATCTGTTAATACAACTAATTTTTACACAGACTCCCATAGAAATCAAAGAATACATTATTATAATACTTTGTCCCTTAAAATTACTGACGATAATTTTGCTTTTTCTAGCATTCGGGTAACAAAATTGAATTTTACTGCATTTAATTTTTTTATTACAAACGATTAAAATATTAATTCCTTGCCGATCATAGCGGTTTTGCAAGTTTTGTAACATTTGTTATCCGTAGCTTATACAAGAGAAGGATAGGTGTATTATTTTAAGTATAAAAATATGTCCTCAAATAAAGGAGAGAAGGAGAAACCACAAATAACTTGAGTAATTTTTTTCAGAGAAAATATAATATTTACATCTCTGTAGGGAATTTAAATATTTACTTGTAGGAATATTAATAAGATGAACGATTGATTAGAAGAGCTTGATTAAAAGTTCACTATTGATTACACAAAAAGAAAAATAAATATTATTCTTTAAGCAGTGGGTTGGACTTGAATTCATTTATGATTTGTAATACATTGAAGGCAACTCACGAGTTCGTGCCGCGTAGCCGTTCTGACAAGTAATTCACGATTCTTTCGTCTAGTTGCCAGCGCACGTTTAGTCATATGTCATTTGGAGGGGGCGGCGCCTAATTCGACGCCGCTACCGTTTACGAATTGGAAGGCAGAGAACGACGATCAATTTCCATTCATTATTTCCCTAAACCTTCTTTTTATTCCGAACACTAGCACATTTTTCAAACACAATCGCTGCACTTGTGTGCAAATTAAATGTCACGGCACCTAGATTGGTTGTGATCTGTAAAACATTGTTCTGAAACTCTCCTACGCAGCGCGAAGGAACTGGTGCAATTTGAATACACAACGTTCGTCGAAGTTAATAAATCGAGGCCTCGTATATTGTCTCGACCGGATTGATTCGCTTCTTAGACTTTACTGCACCAAAATCGATAGTATAATGAAGCTATGCAAGAAACAACATAATCATCCCGTCACATATATTTCCCGCTAACACAGTATAGTCTCCTTCGCCAACACACGCTTTTTACGAGCTAGTGATTCCATCAGCGGACAAGTGTGTTGGGAACGTGAGCGAGTTACTGCCGTTCGTATATAATGCGGGCGACGGCGGAGGACAAGCTCGTACATTCCTCAAATTTAGCCGAGCCCCGCTCCTTGAGGGCGCGCGGAGAGGATGAAATACTGAGCGCTGTTAACGTTCATTTTGGTCGTGTCGCGGGACGTGAAAAACGCATTGTTAGTCTTGTGTCGGCTGCACGAAGGCTTTTCAGAGCCGCGCCGGGCGAGCTGGAAGGGTGAGACAGCACGGCGAAGCCTGTTCGTTACAAGTATTTGGGCGAAATGCTCCATTTTTTTTCTTACTCTTTGTTTCTTGACGCCGCGTAAACACGACGTTAGGCGTGTTCTGTTAGGCATACTTCAACTTTCTGCGGGGTGAAATGTGGAGCTGGACATCTAAGAAATTTCGAGAATACTTAATCATCTCTTGAAAGTAAGTCTATGCAAGAGGGTTTGTTAATTTACCGATTTCTCTACTCTCAGTACAACGTAGATCGTTAGCATATACATATCATGAGACCCACATATCTTAAGAATTCCAACCATAGCAATACCAGTCATGAAGCTACTTTATTTCATTTGCTGTTAGGATGAACTAAGGTGAAACTATAGGAAATCTTAAGTAAATTCAACCGCGTTCTATTTGTATTATCAACTATGATCAGGAAAACAATATTTTAGTTCCAGTAAAATTGAGAAAAACATTGAAGATTCGATTTCAAAGGAAGGTTCTTTCTTTTTTAATATTATACAGTATTTTTTCCAATAGAAGATAAGATAACATTATTGAAATAATGTTAACATGGGGACCATAAGTTCATGCGTGGAACTGCAACTCTCACTACTATTAAGGTAGTCAGTAAATGAAATATGCATTAAATGCTCTCTATAAAATACAATTATTACATTAAAAGGACAAGAACAATACATTAGTGCTGCCAATCAGAGAGAGAGAGAGAGAGAGAGAGAGAGAGAGAGAGTAATGAAAATATTGTTAAAAATTACCCCCGCCTCCCATTAAAAATATTTAATCCTTCTGATCATAAATGCTGTCTACGCCTACGGTGGTATCAAAACCAACAAAGGATGAGTTATTTCCATTTTCGCCTACAGAGGAATTTTATTAAGGAAAAACGCTACTAATTATCCCGAGACATGACCAGGAGACAAATGTCGCAATGTCGAGCCCATCGTCCGGCAGCAAAGCGCCCTCATCCGAGTTTTTACCCCGGAGCATTCCTTCGCCCGCGCGTCGTTTTAATTGTTATTTACGGCGTCGCTGCGGCGCAGGCGAATTGTGGAATCCGGTACTGAGGAAGTGGAAGCGGCCGGGGCTGCTCCTTGATGTAATATTCATTTCGAACGACTTACCCCGCCTTATCCCGGCCATCTTGCCTCAACTCGTCACTTCCGTCTCCGTCGCTCATTCTAAACTTCTTCTCTGCGTAATTCAGGTTCGCCTCGATGTGACATTGACTTTGGTAGCTCAGGACATTAATTGGTAACACTGCAGTGCCTGTGTGTGGGAGGTCCTTGGGTTCGAGACCCGACGCGGGCCGGGTTTTCGATACTAGCTGCAGAGCTAGGTCGAATTGCTGTCCGGAGGAGAATTCTAGCGGCCGGCTGATCTGATCGATAGTTTTCCGTGGTTTCTTCGATCAGGGGAATACCAAAGCAGTACGCTAAGAAAAGGGCTACAGACGGCGGACGATCTTTTCTTCCTCTTCCTTGTCACATCTTCACCCCTTATACACATTTAAAATTACATGCACAACACTACCACACGCCGGGAGACCAGTCGGGAGCTTAGAGATTGACCCGGCAGGAGTGGTGCCCCGCCAGTGGGATCTCGCCATCCAGCGGGAGAAGATCGCCGCCACCTTCCTTGAGAAAACATGCACCACACTTACGGGACCAATGACCGTAGCAGTTGACGCGCCAGAAATCACCAATCAATCAATTCGATGTGACCAAACTTATACGATGGTCGCTCGTAGTTTTATTTTTCGTCTCGAAATCTTGCTAGCTTTTTCATTCTGCTTGGCTAAATGAGCTGAGAATGCAATTGCTTTCAGTCCTTCTAACTAGAATCGTTGCACCAAGATCATACTTACTTTTTCTTTCTACTTGAATTTTTTTCGAAGGCATTTATTACTATATAAAGTAAAAGCAATATTGCTACATAAAGTACCGATACAAACAACGGAATATCAATATCGTTATTTTTAAATTTCGTGTAGCTTTACTTGGAATATCGATTGATAGTTTAATATACATAATTTAGAATAGTGCACAAAATGATAAAAAGTGTTCTTAAATTTCAGTGGCTTTGCAATATATGTCAGTAAATAATACTCCTACATTTGTGTAGTTTACATGATTTGGCGTTTACATTAGTTTACATGAGAAAAGATCGCGCTATAAATTTTACGTAGTTGTACAGCTTTTTCGATAACCATTCTGTAGTTTTGTATTGAATTTTGGCTGGTTCTCTTGCGACATAGTTGTTATTGATTCACTAGTATCTATACCGATTCTTCTATTTTGAAAACAAGTGTATGCATAGTTGAAATATTAGCAGTTCCTTAAGACTTCGAGTCGCATACTTTCTCGCATTTCTGACATTTTCTCGTGACATCAGTTTCTTCGTATTTTCTCCCTTTTTACATTTGTGCTTCCCTTCCTTTCTTTTACTCTAATCATAATACTCCCCCTTTTTTCTTTTCTACTCCTTTCGTCTCCCCCTTTCTTCTTTCGTGATCATTCATCATTTTCATTCGCTGTCTCGTTTCCTCCTCGACCCCTGTCTCCCCTTCGCTTCTCTCCCCTTCCCCTCGTCCCCCCTTTCCCCACTTCCCTCTCTCATCCCTTTCCCTCTCTCTCCTTCCTCTCTCTCTCCCCTTCCCCTCACTCCCCCTTCCTACCTCTCCCCCTTCCCCTCTCAACTCTCTTCCTCTCTCTTTCTCTGTCGCTCCCCTCCCCCTCTCCCTCTCTCTCTCCCTCTCTCTTTCTCTGTCGCTCCTCCTCCGGGTGTGGCGTCGGCGCGGCGCGGTGCGGGGCGGCGCTGTCGCCCTTCGGAAGCGCTCGGCCGCAATTAGGAGCTGCGCGCGGGGAGATACACGCGTTGATTACGCGTCGCCTCGAGAGGCCATCCCGCCCGCCCCGTGGACGCATCGGCCCTCCCCCTCCAGCCCAACGCTCTGCGCCGCACCGCCTCTCCGCGCCGCTCCCTCGATCAACGCTGCCGCTGGGAGCCCCGCAGGCGTCGTGGAACGAACCTGAAGGCCGCGCCCCAGGAAGTGAAACGGCGCTAATGGGGAGATGAAATGTTGTAGACTCAGGACCACTGCCCAGTAAATAAAAAAAAAAAGGCTGCTGGTTTGATCTTGGAGATCAAGAAGAGTACAAACGGATATCGTCTATTTAAAATTTGTTACGTTTGAAATTATATGTATTTCTCGGAGTTGAATATTATTTATATTTTGTCATTTTCAAATGTTGAATAGTTCATTGTCGAACTCAGTTGCGCAGACTTGTCCAGCTCTTCTCCTATAATTTCTATAATGTATACGTTGTTCAATGAACCAACTTTAATTTATTTGCTCATAATTTTGTACACTGCATTTAGAAAAACAGTTTTGAACTTCTAAATCAATAATTAAAAAAATGTAAAAACACAAATAGCATCGGAATTTAGAATTATTTCGTAACTGTAACTTACACATCGAAATTAAAGATATTCATCATTCATAATTATTGTATGCTTTGTTAAATTCATATATGAATTTATACAAATGTATACATTTACTTGTTTTTTTTTTCTTTAAATCACGAGAAATAAACTTTGGTTCTCTTTTGTAATTCAAATGCAACACGTTCTCATCTGTAACATTAATTGATAGAATAATTTCGTGATTTATTTGTTCGTGTTTCATGTGCTTGGAAACAAAGATCTTCACTGCGTAGTGAAATAATATCATCTGCATATTTCCACCATAAAGCATCGGACCTAGAATCGGTAACTAATAGAATATTCAGTTCCTCTATCTTTACTGAGTAGGCAGCAAGCGAGAACCGACTTCGGAAACATCACTCCGCTAAAATACCCGCCTCATGCATTATGCCGCGAAATTAACATTCCATAAACTTCGGTTGACTTCGTGACGGTACGGTGAGGCCACGGAGTACTCGCATAAACCAACACGGTGCAGGAGCGAAAAGTTGAGAAGACACCGTCGACTTGTGAACGCGTTTTCGCGACATTCGGCACACGAAGTTGCGCCGAGTACAGCTTAGTACTCGGAAGGCACAGCACTTTCCATCAGCGGTGGAAGCAAGTGCCAAGTGTGTAGCGGGCGGTTTGGGAAGTTGTACTTGCAGAAGCAGCAGCAGCTGGTGTGGTGGCGGCGGCTGAGGCGGTGCCAACCGTCTCGCCTATGCCGATGTGGCAACGAGCACTCGGAAAACGCAGAAGACGGAAGAATTTGAGTGGATGAAGAAAGGAACAAGGGATATAGTTTTTAGATCTTGAGGCTAACGTTTAAGATCAACCGGTGACAAAGTTATATAGATTATAGCTGAAGTAATAAAAAATTCAATAAAGGATGGAATAAAATTACATCTTAAATATCTCGGAAGTAGTTAGAGCCTCAATGCTTTCGCGAAGCCTAAAACTATAATCCATTTCCTAAGAGGTTTGGATTTGACGTAGCTTGTTGTAGCTTGTGAAACTATAGCTACATGGAGATGGCTCTGAGTGAAGTAAAAGACATTAAAAATGCTTAGTTTCCAGTTATTATTTTATTGTCTGGTTCTTTTTTTTCTGGGAGGCAGAGGGAAAAGAATTTTCTCTTCATACAGAAAGAGTGATATTAGAATAGTGGGAAGAACTCGAAAATAGGACAATTAAAGATAGAAATAGCGTTCGAGGTCGTCTAATTCCGGAGAGTTTGATTTGAGCAAGGCAAAAAATATGGTCGGTAGCGGAGTGATGTCGGAGGAAGCCGCAGAGTAATGTATGATTTCGTTATTTTACAATAGTTCAAAGGAATAGCTTTTTAGTAAGAAAATGTCTTGGATCTCGCAGAACGAATGAAATAGAACATTGTACATAACATTGTTAGAACGGAGTTCATTGCGTGGTTGTAAAAATGGAAAGTATCAACTTGGCTGCCTGGAAGGTGCCCCATCCTAGGCACAGGAGCCAACGTTTCGACCGCCATGCTGTGACCTTCCTCAGGGCGAAATTCCAATAAAATTTTATAAGCCTACAGAGCGCCTAATTATCGAAAAACTAGTTCATAAATAAATAATTTAATATTACATTTTTTATTTGCAACGATTTGCAATTTTTGGCAACTACTTTTTAACACAATTAGCATTCAATAATTAGGAAAAGTATTGTAACAATTTGAATATATTGTGTTCACGTACACGCATCATTAAGGGCATTTGGGGGAGAGTGAGGACGTCAAAACATGTCGATGGAAGCGGGGCCGGCAAAGCCCTCCAGAAGCGGTTGAGTTGGATGGTGGCGTCAGGGCTGGAACAGCATCGAGTAGGCCGTCGTAAGGGGCGTTGCGACGCGAGACGAACCAAGCGCGAATTCTGTCACACGTCACGCCGACGCCGCCCCCGCCGCCTCCCGCCGCCTCCGCCCCCGCCGCCCCGCATCAGCCGCCGCCCCAACCCCGACGGACCCGTCGCCCCCACCACCCCCATCACCCCCGCCGCCCCGTCGTCCCCACCTTCCCCGCCTCCCTGCCGTCCCCCGCTGCCCCGCCTCTCACGCCTCCCGCGCCTCCCACGCCGCCCACGCTGCCCACAACACCCTCATCGCCCCCGCCGCACCGTCGTCGCCCCCGCCGACCCCACCGATCCCGCCGCCCACGCCGCCCACGCCCGCGCCGCCGCCGCCGCCGCCGCCGCCACCGCCGCCACCGCCGCCACCGCCGCCACCGCCGCCACCGCCGTCCTCGCCGCCGCCTGCCGTGCTACCTGCTTCCGCCCTTGTCAATATCGTGCGCCGCGGCACCGCTGCCTCTTTCTTCGTCGGTAGCGAAGTTCGCCCGTCACACGGCATGTCACCTCTCCGCGAATTCGCAAGTCGCTGAGCAGCGACAAACGCGACTGACAGCCGACGCTCGCGAAACAGGCCAAGGAGGATGGAAACTGTGAAGCTTTGTTCTTGCTGAAAACTTTCAGAAATAAGAGATTGGCTAGGAGTTTTCTTCTGTAAATAAAATTCGCATCACAGCTGTGTGCAATTTATGGGTTAACCTTCGGAAGAGCTGTTGACATATTT